>JAJPUD010008347.1:0-21787 GCA_023553655.1 Myrmecobius fasciatus
TCTTGCCATTGGACTTCAATGGAAAACAGCAAGGCTGACTGTGCAGTTCTGCCTCACTTAAATCCAATTCATGTGCAAATCAAGACATCACCCCACGATGTCACTGATTTTCTTTGAAAACAAAGCACAAACAGCAATATATTGTTGCCAAAACCTGCCAAAAGTTGTGTTCCACTATCCTGACCTTCAAGAGCCCAGGGGCACTTCTCTAAGAGTAAGGCTCTTCAAAATAATTTTTGGTTGAATGAAGTCCACAGGGTCTATTTTGAAATAATTAGGATTCCTTTACTTAGAATTCTTCTAGAATATCTGCCATTCTTCTTCAAAGGATAAAATTAATGATCTGAACTAAACAATGAAGGCAATATGGATATCTGAAGTTGCTTTTCCCACTGTAAAACAGTTTTACCCTATTTAGTTCCCTATATCCTTGTGATGAGCAAGGAAAATTTTTCATGTACTGATATCTATTTATAGAAAGAAAGCTGGTTTTAGAGTTAGAGAACCTGAATTCAGATCCCATTTCTGCCACTTACTACTTAGGTGATATGGAGAAAGTCACAGCACATTACTAGATCTCAGTTTCCCAAAATGTAAAACAAGAGTGTCAAACTACATAATTTCTAAATTCTCTAAAATCTAAAAATCTGTGATGTTAAGATTTACTATTGTTATTGTCAGGATTAATTATGAGTTAGTTTAATAAACTCAACTTTATTTGATGACTACCCTCAATTAAAGGAAACTACTGATAGTTTAGCCCACTTGCCTTATGACAGTGAAGTAATGGACTGGAGGTACAGAATGAGACATACATATTTTTAAATGTGACTATTGTGGGAATTTGTTTTGATTGATTGTTCATATTAGTTACAAGGATTTTACTTTTTTTCTCATTTTCTTCCCAGAGAAAGAAGTAATGGACTCAAGGTACAGAATGAGATATATATTCTTCTAGATGTGGCCATTGTAGGAATTTATTTTGCTTGATTGTTCACATTACTTACAAGAGTTTGATTTTTTTTCTCATTGTCTTCCCAAGATAGGAGGGAAGAAATAAAAATCCTCATTAATTGAAAAAAAAAATTAAATAAGCCCACATTGCCAAAGACAGTGATGAACACCTAGCAGTCATTCAAGAAATGACTGTTTCTTCTTGCTTAACCAACTGTAAATTCTAGCCAAGACTAGATCCTTGGAGTTAAATTAAACCATTGTGGAAATTAAAACACATTTTCATTAACTAATGATCATGAATAGCCTTAATTAAATATATAATCAAGCTTGACAAAAGAAGCAAAAATAAAATCATAATTCATGTTTGGTAATTGTTCATTCCTACTACAGAGATTTCCTAGTATTCTAATTTCAATCATGACAGGTGTCATCTAGCCGCCTACATGTAGTTCCACAGAAAAGTGATCTTTTTGACATATGTTCTTCAAATATAGATTGTCTCCAAGGCAGGTTTCCCATCCATACTCCTATACTTCCTGTATTCTGTGTTGATGCATAATATAGCACTGTGTAAAATAATCTGTTATCCCTTTATTTATAACAATTTCACTCCATGTCTTTATCCATATAATATAATCGTTAAAACAGTGTTTGTGATATATCTTTTTCCCCCTCAGGATAAAATATTAAAGAGTATTGTGATTCAGCCCTGCTTGAAATAAATAACAGGCAAATAATTTACATTGGTGGGATTTCTCTATCCGAGGCTCCTAACACTTTGGTACAACATTGACCAAGCTTCATGAGAGCCCAGGAATCATTTTGCATTGTAGCAATAGGAAAGCATGACTGTAGCAGATGTGTCTTGATTTCATACTCACCTGCAGTGAAAAGTTGTTTGAAAATCCAAAAGTGAAAGCAATCTTGAGAAGTGAATATGAATTAACAAAGTATAGAGTTTCTTTAAAAGGAAGGAGTAAAAGCTCAGAGTAGAGAGGAACTAAATTTTAGAAAGCATAATTTCAGCAACTGAAAAAACATTTTTGCTGATGCTGCTTAATATTTCAATACACTTAACTTTGGAGATTTACATGTTGTTATTGTTGTTATAAAGTGATTTTTACAGATATCTGGATATTCTGATAAGTGCAAATATCCAAACCAGATAATTCAAAGCCAAGAACATATTTGAAGATCTGAATTATGTATCTTGAGTCTTTTTAATCAAATTAATCAAATCATTACAAAATATTCATTTCATTTTGGGCCATAGACTGTGAGTTCCTTGAGAGAAGGAAATGATTTTTTCCTTTGCCTTTTTGTTTGCTTAGGGCTTAGCACAATACCTGGAAAACCATAAGAGCTTAATAAATGCTAGATGATAGACTCACTGTAGATACAACCAAAATCTACACAGTCCACCTTTCCTATTATCCTCATTTTGTAAATTTGAAGATAGACATCTTAAGTCAGGGATTTTATTCCTGGTTCCTTCTTTGAGTTTTGTCTTCTATGAGTTATTGGACATCTTTCCTTTCATTTTGCATACTACATTGCAGTGACCCTCTATAGTATTTAGGATGTAAGCAGTTTTCTCCCTCCCCTTTCCTTTTTTTTTCCAATTTAAAGTCCTGATTGTAGTTGCATTAGATTTTATGTATAACTATGCAGAAAAAAATGAATTATATTAATAAATATAACCCTGGAAAAATATAAAAGATATATGTGTGTGTACATGTATATATATATATTTACACATATGTATATATGTGTGTATACACACACACACCCACACACACAGACTGAAGATTGTCTCAATTCAGAAGTTTCAAAGCCATAGTGAGAGGCTTTATCTTTAAGTAGAGATGTGGAGAAAAGAATACAGGAAAGATAGGATTTTCATGTTTGCATATAAGGAAAGTTCAACAAAATAATTATTGTAATTAGTCCTTTATTGCCAAGGGTAATGACTGGATTTTTTTATACTCTATATTGGATGTGCTAAGGATTCTTATTTTGGATGACAGTCATCAATTAAATAAGCACTAGGTTAAAATCCTAAGTATTTATATTTATATATAAAGATATACACAAACCTAACAAAATAATATATTATTCTCATGATTATTCTTCTGCTTTCAGGGTAAGATTTACTCATTGTTTCAGGAGAGGTATAACATAAAGAATGTTAATGTTTAAGCTGAACTTTTTATACATAACAGGGGGTACAACACTGCTATTTGTTAATAGTTACTATATTATATTTGATGATCATTTTAGAGCTGGAAGGGAACTTGGAAGTCATTGATTCTTACGCTATTTTACAGATGGTAAAACTAAGATTCAGAGAAGTAAAGTAATGTGCCCAAAGTTCCACAGTTACAAGGCTGGCATGCAGGTTCTTTGACAACATATCCAAGGCTTTGTCCACTACCAGAGGATAGAAAAGATGTGGAAACATGTCGGACAATTTATGACATTTTTGAAGTATACACAGGTCCCCAGGAAGTTCCATGGAGCCATGGTGCTACATTGGGTCTATCCACATTTCCCAATGCACTCATTCTTAGGTTAAGATTCACCCTAGATTAATGCCCCTGACTCTCCCTAGATTAACCTCATAAAAATATAAACAGCTTTAACCCGTGGACTGATTTGACAAAGCTTCTTTTTTTCTTTCTTTCAAATGTTTTTTAACTGACTTGACTAAGTCAAATAACTTCAGACAAGCAGAAACACTCAATCTTTCTGTACAAAGTAAGTGAACTAAAGAGTGAAGAATAAGATAATTTTATTTTAGACCAAAAAATACTTCAGCTGGAAATATCTAGCTAAAGAGAGGAAAAGAGGAATTTCTTTTGCCTGACATTCCCACACCCCCCCCCCACTGGATCTTTTCATAGATATAAGGCACACCTGATGGAAATCTTCCAGTAATGTCAATTGACACCTTTTCTGTAATTCATATTCTTAAAGAGTTATCTGAGGGCACTGAGTCACACAGCCATTGTGTGACAGAAACAGGATATAAAGCCAGGCCTTCCTGACCGTAGGAATAGCTCTCCATCCACTGTGCTATCCAATCTTTTTTCAGAATGATC
This sequence comes from Myrmecobius fasciatus, assembly GCA_023553655.1. Taxonomy (NCBI): domain Eukaryota; kingdom Metazoa; phylum Chordata; class Mammalia; order Dasyuromorphia; family Myrmecobiidae; genus Myrmecobius; species Myrmecobius fasciatus. Next base: position 4,059 of record JAJPUD010008347.1, read on the forward strand.
CAGTTTAAATTTCTTTTGTTTTTTTAAAAACCTAATTGATATTGTGCTTTAAAAAATATGCCATCTAAGAGAGAAGGTTAGAAAAGTCATACACCATTTCAGAGCTGATCATGGTATACATATAGTCTTAAGTCTAAAATTAAAATATGGAATTTATTTTTTTACATCCTTTATGGTGTCTGTTTTTTATTATTAAAACTTTTTATTTACAAAACATTAACCCTTAAAAAGCTTTCTGCTACAAATTTTTCCCCCCTACTCCCCACCCCTCCCCTAGATGGCAGGATATCCACTACATGTTAATTATGTTAAAATACTTGACAAATCGAATATATGTGTACATATTTCCACACATTATTTTTGTGTAAGAAAAATCGTATCTACAAGAAAAGAAAATCAGAGAAAGGAAACACAATGCAAGCAAACATCAATAGAGAGCATGAAAATGTTATGTTGTGGTCTACATAAAATATGGAATTTAAAAAAAACCCAAATTATAATGGTAATCAATAAATCAGTCCAACAGTATACCAGGAATATGCAATACCCATGAATTCAATATACAAAGAGTAAAATTGAATCATTTCTTGAAGTACTTGTTGAAAAATAACAAATCATCCCTCTTCTCTCTAACTGGACCCTGAATAGTGAAGTCAAACAGGTCTCACTGAGTAGTTAAATATGCTTTCCAACCCCTTCTTTTAAATATGCCATTTTTCTTCTTAAGTGAAATCAGCAAGCATGTCAAGCATCTGAAAAAACAAACTTGTGCATTCTTTCGCATTAAATGACCTTTTCAATCTTCCCAACCTTCAATCACAAGATATAGAACTGGAAAAGACCTTATAGATAGATCAACTAGGCTAAATTCCTCATTTTATAGATGAGGTATCTGAGATCCACGGGGACCATATGTGACTCCCCAAGGTCACACACGAAGGAAGCATCAGACTCTATACCCCGTGTCTTTTCTACCCTTACCATCAACCTACTGTATTAGAATAGGAAGTTTATATTTTAATAGAAAATCAACTGAGTTCTTCATTTAATGTAGTGCCTTATTATAAGCACTTGCTTAATGTTGTTGGATAGTTGACTGGGAATATGGATAGATAATTGAATTTATCCTCATCACATCATCTTTAAGACGAACTCTTCCTTTGCATTCTGTACCATCTGCATCTCCCCTGTGAATGAATCTTTGAAAGGTGATAAGAATCTGTCCCCCAATTCTGATTAGCTAGCAGGTAAGCAATATGAAAACTGATTTAAAGTCTGTAGCACTGGAGATGTCAAAACAGACGTTCCTCTCCTACAGGATGACAGCACTGGGCCCCGGGATGTCAAACATAATTAAAAATTTTATTTTCAAATGTACTCTGCAGTTTATACATACTGAAAGTGTGTCTTACCTCTTGAACTTGCAGACTGCTGTGCTCTGCAAAATGGGAGATGCTTTATTTTAAGTTTAGGCTCCATTTGGGAGGAAAATCATTTCATCAATCAGTACCCAGAGGTTTTTCTTCAGGATTTGGTATGAAAAGACTGGCATTTCATTAAAATGTGCTGACAAGTGACAAGGATAGTTCTACCTAGGATGCTTTCACTTAGTCTTCTACCAATGTAGTCAAGATTCCTCCCAGTAGATCAGCCAAATTGGTGAATAATCAAACTTTCTGGTGTTGTCATTTATTAGTTGATATTGATGATTTCCATTCTTTAAAAAAAATAGAAAAGAAAATTTTATCTTACTTGGTTATATTTATTAGCTTTCTTTTAAAAGTGCTCCCTTGGTAACAAAGATAATAAAATTCCATAACTGCACCTATAATTTTTCATTGCATTTAGGTAACATGGTTGAAGAATGGGGGGCAGGGTGTTCTCAAAGATCAATAAGGAAGGAATTTTGGTGCTTGGGAAGAAGGGAGGAATCTTGCATGGGAAATGCCGAGAAAACTGCTTTAAGAAAATCATGTGTTGAGAGTTCAAATTTCCTTAAAGGTGCAGTCCAACTTCCCTCATTTTTATGGCTAAGGAAACTTAGGCCCAGAGATCTTTTTAAATTTAATTTAATTCAATTTTCTCTTCTGAATTCTCTCCCTCCCACCTCCTCCCAGAGAGGTTAAATGACTTGCCCTACATCACATAGATCCATGATTTGAACACTAGAATGTTAGACTCTAGTTGTATGGTTTTTCCCATTGTATCACACTGACTTCTTAATAATGCATTAGGTACTAGCATCAAATCAGGCATCAAAGAAGGAGATATATGTTCAATCTACTATAGATGTGCAGTGAGTTGCCATGGTTTGTAATCTAAATAAAACACAAAGGAGGAATGCCCTATTAATGAACAGATTCTCCAGATGCTCCAGATTTTTATTAATTGTACTGAGTCCTGCAATAGTGCAGAACCTCTTCAACAAAATCCACAACCAGTCATTAGACTCTATATAGAAAGAAAAAAAAAATATAGATCAAAAAGTACATTACAAGGAGCTGCTGAAGTGGAAGCAGAATTAATCCATCAAAATATCACTGCTCTGTAAGAAATGGAGAGGATAGTTTCAGAGAAAACTGAGATTTGTATGAATTGATGCAGAATGAAGTGAGCAAAACTAAGGGAACAATTTATACAATAACAATTTTATAAAGGCAAATAACTGAAAAGCTTGAGAATTTTGTTCAATTGAATTACAAATTATCACAATTTTTGAGGACTGATCAAAATACCTACTTCCAAATAGAGAGGTAATGGACTCAGAAAACAGAAGCATAATCTATCCAGACTCAGAGATTGAGGCCTATTTTTTTTTTTTTTTTTGACATGGCCAATGCAGGAATTTGTTTTTCTTCACTATATATTTATGTAATGGATTTTCTTATTTTCTGAATAGGGAGAGGGTGCTGAGGAAGAAATGGATGGGACAGAATTTGGAGGAGAAAGTAAAATAAAAATTAATTTTAAAAAGAATGAATACATTAACATGTATATTAGATATCATTGGTTCACTGACAGTAGGCTATTTTTTCATTTTTATTTTAAATATTCATTTCATTTATAATCAAGTAGATGGCATAATATACAGATTGTTAGACCAAGAGATAAGAAGATCTGAATTAAAATACAGCCTCTGTGAGATTGTCAATAAGTCACTTAAATTTTGGCCTCAGTTTGCTCATTTGGAAAATCTGAATAATAATAACACCTACTTCTCAGGATTATTTTATTTTATTTTTTTCAATATTTTTATTTTCCTTGGGCATATATAAACAGTTTTAACATGTTTTTCAAAACACTGAGTTTCAGATTCTTTTCTTTCCTCCCCAATACCCAACCTCAATGAGAAGGTACGTATGAAGTTATGCAAAACATTTCCATAAAAATCGTGTTGAGAAAGAAAACACAGATCTCCCTCCTCCCAAAAAAATACTCAAGAAAAAAAAAAGGGAAAGTATGCTTTAGTCTGTATTCAGACACAATCAGTATTTTCCCTAGGTATGGATAGCATTTTTCATCAGTTCTTCAGAATAGTCTTGGATCATTGTATTGCTGAAAATAGCAAAGTCATTCAACACTTGACCATACCACAATATTGCAATTACTTTGTACACAGTACATTTCACTTTGAGCTCATGGAGGATTTTCCAGGTTTTACTGAGAACATCCTGCTCATAATTTTTTTTTATAGAATAATATTCCATCATTATCAATACTAGAATTTAGCCATTCCCCATTTGATGAGCATCCCCTCAATTTCTAATTCTTTACTCTGAGAAGAGAACTGCTATATATGTTTTTGTACATATAGGTTCTTTTCTTTTTTAAAAAAAAATTCTCTTTTGGGATTCATGCCTAGTAGTAATATTGTTAGATCAAAGAATACACATTATTTTATAGCCCTTTGGGCACTGTTCATATCTTTTGATCATTTATCAATTGGGGAATGGCTCTTATGTTTTATAAATTTGACTCAATTCCCTATGCAGTTGAGAAAAGAGGTCTTCATCAAAGAAATTTGCTTCAAATTTTTCACAATTCTGTATTTCCCCACTTTTTATTCTATTCTCTCTCTCCTTTCACCCTGTCGTCAAAAGGGTTTAACTTCTGATCATCCCCTTCCCCAATATTCCCTCTCTTCTAACACTCTATCCCCTTCTCTCATAACTCCTACCCTCACTTTTCTGCAGGGTAAGATAGATTTCTATACCCATACTGACTTTCTATATTATCTCTGCTTTGAGCCAAATCTGATGGGTTCATTCACTCTCCCTTCACACACACACATACACACACAGATACTGTACTGCATGAACTTTTTCTTACCTCTTTTAAGGCAGATAATTTATTCCATTTCACCTCTCTCTTTCCCTTTCTCCCAGTACACATACCCTTTAATTTTATTTCTTTAGATGTTATCTCTTCATATTCAACTTACCACCTGGGCTCCTCTGTTTATATATACTCCTTGTAACTGCCTTAATAATGTAAAAGTTCTTATAAGTTATAAGTATCATCCTCCCATGGAGGAATGTAAGCAGATAAACTTTATTAAGTCCCTTATGATTTCCTTTTCCTTATTATCTCCTTATACTTCTTCTGAGACCTGTATTTGAAAATGAAATTTTCTATTCAGCTCTGGTCTTTTTAACGCAAATGCTCAAAAGTCTTCTTTTTCATTGGATGTCCACTTTAAGATTAATCTAAATTTGGAATTCACATTTCAACAGATATGGTCTTGAAGAGGATGAGTACAAATTTATTATGGCTCAGAACCTTGATTTAAATAAGACATAATGGGTGCAGCTAGGTGGCTAGAGCACCAGCCCTATATTCAGGAGGACCTGAGTTCAAATAATCTGGTCTCAAACACTTAATACTTCCTAGCTGTGTGACCCTGGGCAAGTCACTTAACCCCAATTGCCTCAGCAAAAAAAAAAAATAAATAAATAAAAAATAAAATTAATAATATAATAATAAAAATAAATAAGACATAAGGGAAAAAGAAATTCATAGCACAAAAATAATATACAATTAACAAGCACAATGGCCACTATAACAAACAAATAACATACAACATACATCATCACCACTCTGAGGAAACACCCTAAGGGATTTTTATAAGCTCATTTGATTCTCATTTGATACGTGACTCTTGAGACATACCAGCCTCCCAGATACAGGATGCTTCATCACAAGAGGCCCACCAAGGAGAATATTCATTCATTCAGGAGAACTATATTTACTCAAGTAACTGGCCAAGTTTCTGGGGTAAACATAAGCCTGCAATAAAGGATTCTCATTAATTAGTGCACAAGAAAGGATGGACTTCCTTTCTTTATGCTTTCCTGGCATTCCATCAGATAACTGCAAACACGTTTCCATGTTCTCAGCAAAAAAAAAAAAAAAAAAAAGTTACACAAAAAATGTGGTTGAGACTTAAGACCCCTTACTCACTAAGATTTCTCATACAACCTTTTCCCCTAAAAGAGTATACTCAGCTTTGTTAGGTAGGTGATTCTTGATTGCAATCCTAGCTCCACTGCTCTCCAGAATATCATATTCCAAGTCCTCTGATTCTTTACAGTAGAAGCTACTAAATCTTGTGTTATCTTGATTGTGGTTCCACTATACCTGAATTGTTTCTTTCTGAATGCTTGCAATATTTTCTCCTTGATCTGGGAGCTCTGGAATTTGGTTGTATTATCCCTGAGAATTTTCATCTTGGGATTTCTTTTAAGAGGTTATCAGAAGATTCTTTCAATTTCTATTTCGCCCTTTAGTTCTAGAACATCAGGACAAATTTCCTTGAGAATGTTTTGTAAGATGATGTCTAGGTTCTTTTTTTGATCATGGTTTTCAGGTAAACCAAACATTTAAAAATTATCCCTCCTGGACTATTTTCCAGGTCAGTTATTTTTCCAATAAGATATTTCACATTGTTTTCTATTTTTTTTATTCTTTTTTTTATTCTTTTGATTTTGTTATATTGTTTCTTAATTTCTCATAAAGTCATTAGGGTTTATTTGCTCAATTCTAATTGTTAAGGAATTATTTTCTTCAATGAGCTTTTGTACCTCCCTTTCCCTTTTGGCTAATTTTGCTTTTTAAGGTATCTTCTCCTCATTAGCTTTTTGTATTTCCTTTTGTATCACTCTTTATTGGCCTGTCTGTTCTTATCTTAGATGATTCTTGCCAATGTACTTCTACAGTTCTTTCATAAAGGATCCATCCAACATGCTAGGTCTCTTCCTACCTTTCCAGTAGCCTCCAGGTCTTCTCTCCAGATAGTCTCCGGGCCAACCATATTTTCTTCTTTGTTATTTCTCACACATGATGTTCTAGCTCCCAATTTTGTACTTTTGTTTTAGCTATTGTGTGATATTTAGAATGTTCTCCCTCTTATTGCTGTCTCTTAGAAGTCCTGGCTTCCTCTACCCAGAGTAATGTAAATTTTCTTTTGTGATTGCTGAAACCTCCCAAGATATCTTGGGGTTTTTCTCTTAGATTTCTTTCTTAAGGATCACTCTGGCTCTCATTGATTGTCCAATAATAAGTACCAGGCCAATCCCAACTGATCACTGTTTGAATCCTGATTGATCCAGAGTAAATATAAATAACAATTATTTCCATTTTGGCCAGAAATCCAGAGAATCTTCCCCTCCCAGATTGGATTTTTTGATTATTGTTGTTGTTCTTTGCCTCATTTCTTAACTACCTTTAATCCTTGAATGAGCATTGCTTCATACATATTGCAACCTATTAAAGACCTTAGCTTAAAAGGATTAGGGTCTCCCACTGCATCCAGAGCTATCTTCAGTAAAACTGATCTATAACATTACTGGACCCAAATAACTTTAGAGGAGAAAGTGAGACTGGTGACTTTGCATAATCCAGCCTCACTTGCATGTCATAGCATCATATTCCTAATATCATGATCTTCTTCAAGAAAAAAAGGACCAACAATAAAGCACCACTTTCTTCAGGAAGTCTTTCCTGGGATTTTCACCCTCCCTTTCCAGTAACTATTACCTTCCCCTCTAAGGTTATTTTCTATTTATTCTGCACAGATTATATAACATCATAAATACATATGTATGTATATATGTAAATATATGTCTGTATGTATAAATATGTAAATATATGTCTGTATGTATAAATATGTAAATATAAATTGTAATTTTTTATGTATATGATGTCTCCCCCCTTAATCTCCTTGAGACCATTCTTGTCTTTTCTGTGTATCCCCAGGGCCCCAGTGACAATGAGTAGATACTAAGAAATATTTGCTGATTGGGTATGTCTGAATATATGAACCTACAATTAAATAGCTATACCATGAGCAAATTATTCTATAATAGCTATCTTATAAATGCTGGTTTTGAAAAACCAGAGAATTCCTAATTGAATTTAACCTCTGATGTTGAGACCAAGCCTGGCAGAGGAAAGGAAGCTTTCTGATTGCCATGATGTTTTTGCCAAGTTTCCCTCCTCCTGACTCCCTTGTTAACTGTCACCCACACATAGTTATAAAGGAAAGGTGATGGGGATATAACCTAATTATAAAATATTGAAGCCACAGTAGCATCTCTGTGGTAAAGGAAGATGATTGGGTGAACTGGAGTTTCTCCCCCAAAGAACTGCCTTCCACTCCTCAGGCAATTTATTGTCAGAAATTTATCCAGAGAGCTTGTTTTTTAGACTGGCACTTTTCCAACTCGCTACTATCACTCTATTTTACATAATTTAAACAAAAAGGGATGTCATGTTTATACAAGAGAAACTTGGTATTCTGAGTCCTTCTGGCTGATACATATTGTCCTTCACTTATTGGCAAGTCAGGTCTCTTGACAGTAACAGCTCCTATTCCTACTGGAGAAGGGAACTTGTGAGATAGAAGTCATATCTAGAGGCTGTAAGAATGACCTTGGGATATCTCCAGTAAATGCATCAAAGATCCATTGTAAAGGAAGACCTAGTCTGGGGATTACAAAGTGCCCCCAGAGACTCCTTATCAATTGGACAAATGGTGTTCTGTGATTGAAAAACCCATATCTCAAATTGAAATTCTTTGGATAAAGCCAAGTCCTTCTAAGTATTAAGCCCATCTAAATAATTAGCTCTGACCTTATATGGAGGCTTGATATATTTTAAAATTTCTCAGGTCCCCAGCTGAGGGTCCTAAAGCATAACGATCCCTTAATGATCCTCACAATAACCCTGTAAGACAAGGTAGTTATCCCTACAAAGTTCCCTTTAAAGATGAACAAATTAAATTCCATGAGATTATCTGACTTGCTCAAGATCATATGCTAAAGAAGATTAGTAAACCCAGAATTACAACCAGATCTCATGCCTCCTAAATCCAGTGTCTTCATTCCTGACTTTGCCAGTGTCTTTCTGCACTATTTCTGCCTTCTTCTGCCACCGTGTCATGCATTGAATTGGGCACAGAAGATTTGCTTATTATCCTTCTGCCATGACATTGGAGGTGCCCTTAAGCAGATAGGGTCAGGGATCAATGATTACACCAACATTTCAGGGAAGCTCCATCCTGGGTCTTTCTAACCTGTTCTAAGTGTAGGAATTGACTGAATCAATGATCCTGCACATATCCCATTTAAGGCAATTAGACAAGAGTATGGACGCTGATAACTTGAAATCACCACATTTTGAAATCAGTCAGTAAAAGACATTAAGATAGGACTGAAAAGTCCTGATAGAGTGAAGATTCCAACACATTCTGCAAGACTTATTCAAAATAGCAAGCCAGCTTGAAACCTAAGCATTTGAGCAAATTTTTTCTTGAGAATCCTTCATCTAAAGCTCTGAGAAAAAAATCACTCTGGTAGGGGAGGGAAGAAAAGGACCACTGCCTCTGCCTCCATCACCACAACAGAAGAACTTTATACATTTTGAAATGTCCAGAAGTCTTGGGTATCCCAGAAATAGCAGCAGTATCTGCAGCAGGAATCAAGAACAAACTAGAAATACTGAGGAAAAACACTTTGAAACTACAGAGATTCCAGCTACATCATGTTTAAGGGAGGGTCCTACAAAAGAAAGAAAACTATGGCTTCCAGGAGCAGTCCCTCTGGCCATTTTCACTCTAAGCTTGATCTCATTTTCCAACTCTGGTTCTAAGCTTTCTCTTCTTAGGTCATTATGGTGGAATGTGAGAGCATTACTAGGTAGCTTTATCTGGCCAGAGCCACAAGGCATGTACAAGGATTATTCAGTTGTGTTGATTCAAGCTCTCATAAGATCCAGACCAAAGACTGTCTTTCTGCATGAAAATTATTATTTTTTACTTTTTTATTGTTTTATTTTTTCTGGCTACATATGTATATTATTTTTTTAAATGCACATTTCTTTATAAATCAAGTTGGGAGAGAGAAATCAGAACAAAAAGGAAAAACCACAAGAAAAAAAAAAAGGGAACATAACATATGTTGATTTACATTCATTGTTCATAGTTTTCTTTCTAAATCTGCATTAGAATTATTAATAATGAAAGGTAACCTTTAATATAGTTCTCTCTATATAAAGAACTTTATATTATCTCAATGGATGCTCACAACAATTTTGTAAAGTATGTGTTATTATTATCTCCATTTATAGGTATGAAAACTGAGACTGGTAGAAGCTAAATGACTTGCCCAGGATTATATACTTAATGTATATCTGAAAGGTTGGGTCAAATTTAGTTCTTCCTAACTTCTAGTCCAGTGCTGCATCCACTAAGGCATTGTGCTGTCTATATGAGATGAGCTGACTGATTTCTATTTCTAAAAAGAAGCAGACATACATAATAGTACCACACCCTAAGCTACAGGGAAACTCCAGCTCCATGAAAATTCATCATCCTGTCTGTTATCTTCTCTTTGAGTCAATTAGCCTGCTTGCCCAAGAGTCAAGGTAAAAGACAATTTAGACAAAGTATGCTGACAAATCTAAAATCCACCAGTCCAAGGAAAACCTTTGGTTAAATGATCATTGTGTTTGAGGCTGAAACCAATGGGCAATTTGATGTGATAATCAAGACAACCCATGATGCTACTCATTCAACTGATCCCCCTTCCCTTTCAACTGGTTGCTTGTTGTCATGGCGACAGCCATTGAAAGGTATTGCTTTGGGGAGTGAGCAGCCAGCTCTGGGAACTGAAGCCCAAGAATGTGCTTGACTCATACGGAGAGGAAAAATGAATTCCAGAATCAACACACAAGCTAGTGTTTTATCTGTTGGCATGTTTGCAAGGAAAGTTGGGAACTAGATAAAGGATAATTGCCCATTTACAACAGGATGCAGCAACTTTCATCTCTATTCCTTTGTTTACAGGCAATAGCAGCTCTAGCTTTCTAAATGAGCTAAATGAGGAATGATTCTGAGTGAGCAATGAGGCTAAGGCATATAGTTTTTGTCTGAAATCCAGATGCCAGGTTAATTACTATAATCCAAAACTACACCAAGATGTGTCATACATTGATATCACCCACTTATCTATTGGGCTTTCAGTCATGATTCCTACGAATGCTCAAATAGTACCCTTAATAATTTTTGAGTAAGCCTAGGGTTGGCTCAAATCAGCATAGAATGTTCAAAAAAATTTAATGAATAGTCCAAGCCAGTAAGAGTTTTCCCTAAGAATTAAATGAATAAATAAATATTATTTAATTTATTAATAATATCACTTTGCTTCCTTATAGCACCCAGGGACCTTCTTATAGTTGGAGCCCCAGAAAGTTATCCCAGATTTGAGGCACTTCGTGGGTTAAAATATTTTCCAAATCATACTTCAATATAAACCCTAATAAAGGGTTTGTGATCACTTGTAAGCCAAGGACACATTTACAGTAGTTCAAAGCATAGGCAAAATGAGAAAAGAAAGTAATAAAAATAATATAATAATCCATAACAAACTTTGAGATGTTCATTTTCCCACAAATATTCAGACTCTCAATGGGAAAAAAAATAGGAATCATACATGGAGCATAAACATGATGGAAACAGGTGTGACTAATAGATAATATGTCTACTATTGCAGAAATGCTGTTTACTAGTTAGATTATCTCATTATTCTCTTCAGGTGCTTAAGAATTCTACTAGATACTGTGTTTCTTGTCATTCCCATTTGGTACTGTATACATTACATCTGATCAACAGCTATCTATCTATCTTTTGATTGATCTAATACTTTGTCCACATTCTACTGGGAATGCTTGGTTAGTAAGCCTCTCTCCTTTATGGAAGTCTACAATTCTCTCAGCCAACTTCTTTAAAGAATGGCTATGAAATTCTTCCCTTCAGTGAAGGAAACAAGGTTCTCGTTCACTTCTCTACCTTCTCATAGACATTAGTCTTTGAACTATGACCTTTCCTTACTTCTCTGACCCTCTCAGTTCAAATTTCATCAAATTTATGGTCAAAAATCCATGTAATTCCTTGATTCTTATCATGTTATTCAACTAAGGCAAGTATTTTTAGAGTTCCATTTTATCAAGAAGAAAAGCTACTAAATGAAACTGGGCTAAGAAAATTGTTTTCAGTTCAGTTCCCTGTTCACCCCCCTTTCCCATCATGTGTCTCAGTCCTATGCAAATCAAAGTGGTTCAGCTGATTAGAGAACATCGAAAAGTCTGATGACCCTTGTTGAATTTCCCCTAGCAACAATTCACACTCTGTTATTTCTCTGATCTCTTCACTTGAATTTTTCTTTTGTGTTTCCTTGTAGTTCTGAATGCCCTCTTTCCTAAAAATATATTTTTTAAAAATTATAAAGGAGGATGTCAGTGTTATGTCATATGACACAAACTATTGATGGTTAAACATGTCCCATTCTTTCTTGCCCACATGTTTCCTAATTGAAATGATATTATCTCACTTTCCACTAATTGAATTTCTACTCATCCTTTAAAGCCTATTTTAGTTACAACTTTTTTCAGGAAGTTTTCCCTGAGTTCCCAATATATGACATTTCAAGTTTTCTCTCTAACAAGACACTTTGTTTTCATTGATTTGGTGTGCTTATCATATATATTTTTTACATCAGTTTTTGTTTATATTTTATACCCTCCACTATACCACAAACCCTATTATAGCAAATATCAACTTTTATCTGAACATTACTGTTTTTCTTTGTAGACAATATATTGTAAATTGTTCTTTTTTTTAAATTCTGGATCAATAAAGAACTATATAAAAATCCAGTATGGAAACTATCTCCACCAATGCAGATAGGCATTATCCACAGTTTATATTCTCAAAAAGGTAATCTATAAGACTAAGTGGTTAGCCCACAGTCATACAAGATAATATATTTCAATATTAAATATCTCATTAAGAGTTAATAAATATTTAATGAATTTGATACCTTTAACTATAATAAGAAGGATTTAGAAAAGAAATAACTTTTTATCAATATGCTTCAGTGATTTAACACTGGAACATGGTGCCAAGAGACATGTGTTTTCTATCCTTCAAGATCTTCAATATAAAAATCATTCTTGCACAATAAAAAGTTCTGGTGAATATTGTAGCTCCAACTTTGAAAGATAACTCTGATCAATATAGTTATCAACAATGATTCCAAAGGACAAGTGACTGAGAATACAACCCTACCTCCCTGCCTATAATATCATAAAGATGTAGTGAACTAAGTATACAGAATAAGGCATGAATGAAGCCAGTATAACTTTTTTTTCTTCTGGATACATATTTTTTACATTTCTTTCTCTCTTTTTGTGTCCAGTGGAGAGATGATTGAAGAGAGAAAATAAACATTTATTTAAAATAAGATAAATAAGGACCAAGAACGAAAATTGATACTCTACTAAACGCTATCTGTAATCATATGGATTCATATTAAGTAAAAAATACCCAATAGAGAAAAATAAAATTTACTAGACAATGAGAAATAATCCAAATCACAAAATCTCAACTGCTTTAGGAACATGTTTGTACTTCCAAGGGTAGCACTTGCCAATCAGTCAATAAATATTTATTTAGCTCCTATTATGTGCCAGGCACTGTGCTATGCAATGTCACAGTTCAGTGCCACTCCTAGTATACACGCCTAGTATGCATGGAGGCAGAGGAGGAGAGACATATAGAATCTCACTGTCTATCCAAGAAATTTATCCCAAGGGCAATAAGAGAGGGAAGAATGAATGAGAAGTACTAAGAATAGATCCAAGTTGGGAACATAATTAAGTCCAAGTCATGATCTTTGATCAGGATTTATTCCAGAAAGCACAGAAGGCAAGATAAGGTTATAAAGTACCATAAGGATTAGATCAAGATTATTTACCAAATTCAACTTAAGGAACCATAGGAGACTGACTAAAGTCAGAGGGCACTCTGTGAAATAGAAGCAAGAGAGAAGGCACCTGTTTTTCAAAGACTGCTAGAAGGCATATGCTTTTTAAGTCCCTATCACCCATGCAAGGCTGATGATCCTCAGCTGGTACTTCCAGAATTCATTTATGACTCCAGGTACATTTCTATTAAACTGAACTCCACAGGACCACCACAATGTTGTGATAGAATAAAATTTAGTTAAAAAGAAGTCTGATTCCCAATTTGCAAATGTGAAGAGAAAAAGCTTGTAGGAACAACTTGTAGTGAAACAGCAAGTGAAAAAAAAAATTGCTTTGGACCCAATAGGGGAAGAAGAAAATGCCATGTACACATCACTGCCACTCTATCCTCTTCTTCCTTAAGCTCTGGCATCAGAATATTATGATATTTTCTTATTCAAAAAGGCCTCAGTGATCATCTAATATACCACCTTTATTTTATAGATGAGCAACCTGAGAGCTCAGAGAAAATAAATTATCTGACTGAGTATTTATTAAGTCCTTACTAAGAGTTAGCAACTGTACTAAGCACTGATGATGCAAATACATCAAAGAAAGACAGTCGATGCCCTTATAGAACTTACATTCTAATGGGAAAGACAACACATAAAAAGAAACAGAAAGAGCAGTGGAAGAGGAAGAAGGTAGCCAAAGCATGAGAGCCATATGGAAAAGTCAAGAGTTTCCCAGTCCAGTGGGAAATGAAGGAAGGATGTCTCAGGTATCCTTCCTTAAATGGAGTTTCTAGGAGGAGTCATCTTATCAGAAGAGGGTTCTCCAGGGCAAAGGGTAATTTCAAAGTATGAATTACAGAATTAGAGTGATCTTCTAAGCTGAAGAAATTTCTGAAGCATTTAGAAAGAAATCTGAAAATACAACAGGTGGTCCACAGAGATAATGTTAATAAGATCATTGGAAGGAGGAGAAATATTCCCAACACTGTGCTGTGGGAGATGCTGTGAAGAGTTAAGGGAACAACTAGTCAACATAGTTTTTTGCTCTTCAATCCCTTTCTCCTTTCCTTTCTGTTCAAATCCCATGCCAGTTTCTTCAGTCATGAATACCATTTGTCTCCTCTACTTCTATTTTGAAGCTTTCCAATATTGCTGGAGAAAGAATGAATCTGTCCTGCACAAATTCATGAGATCTAACCTCAATTGGGCCCTCACTACTACATGATAATCCTTTTATTCATCTCTTTTTTATTCATCACAACCCATCTCTCCTATCACCTCTATGTGTGAAGATAAGGCCATGGGGGGGAGGGGGGAAGATGGGAGAGGGAGAGGAAAAAGGGGAGATGGGTGGGAAGAAAAAAGAGGGGGGGAATTGTCAATGGATAAAATAGAAAATTCCTAGTAAAAATGAGGAGGATAGAACCAAGGGAATAAATAAATGGAAATATTAGTCATGACAAGCAGAAAGGATGCCTCATTCTTGGAGACAGAAGATCTCTTGGAAATCTCTTGGACAGATCAAGAAGATCTCTCATTTTCTATTCACTAAGTCTTATTCTTCATCTTCCTAAGACTTAGTGAATAGAAAATGAGAGATCTTCTTGATCAAGTATGAGTCAAATATATATGCTGAGAAAGAGGAGTTTAAAGATGAATTTTGGATCCTGAAAAAAAAAAGTTGAAGGTTTAGATTAGAGGTGAGAGGGGAGAGGGATTGGCATGAGATTTAAACAGAAAGACAACAGGCAAAGGATTGAAAAGCAAAAAACAATATGTTATCAAAATGGCTCATTAGGATCAAAACCAAATAAAAAGTTAATTCAAAATAAAATGGGGTAATGAACTAAAAGAATAGAAAAGGATCCAGAGAATGATTCAGAAGAAGCAAGGTAGTAGACAAGTTGAAAGTAAAGAATGATGTGATGGAAGAAGAGAAATTCAGAACTTAAGCTCTTGGAGGTGAAGAACTTAGGTGAGATTATTAAGTAAGATAAATAAGGTCTATATACATTCACTCCTATGGGTGGCTTAGTTATAGTGGAGATTAAGATGATGAAGTACCTGTTATCCTCTACAACTCTTGTCACAACACCTTCCTATGAATCTGACACAGGAGAACTACGCCACAGTAGAGTAAGAAGAGCCTTCCTCTATATTTCTTGACAACAAATAGATATCAAAGTAATGTCCAGACATTTTAGTGATTATTATTTAACTATCACTACATGACTAGATCATCTTTTTCTACTCGCATACATCTCTATCAACATCATTCAGACTGCTTCTCCTGAAAAAATTTTCATTTGCAAAATACTGAAAGTCTATTCATATTCACCTTCCTATATTGCCCTTTGAGTCAGCTGAAAATAATTCTTTGGATAGTATGGGATTTTATGATTTGTAACCACATAGCTTCATCAGAAGAATATTAGTTAATAAGATAGACTTTTGTTTTAGGGATCAATAATAGCACTGTTAAAAATAAAAGCATAATTTCCCAAAGGCAATATAGAGTGCTCCCCTCTTTCCTGTTGTCTTCTGGGCCTATATTGTTATCCATTTTCAGTGCTTACAAAGCACTGGTGGATCAAGAGTTATTTATCTACTTAACTTTCTTGTGTGGATAGTTAAATCAAACTCTTTAGTGTGATTATAGATCTCTGCAATAAAGTTATCAAGTTTAAAAGACATAAGATATCTCAAATGCCTCAAATATTTCAATTGATTATCATATAAATATTTCATTATCATTAAATGAAAAACAACTATTTTGAACTATTTTTGAAGCTTTACACTTTTATATCCCTATCACTTCTGCTTCTGTTTTTTGTTTTTTTGGTTGTTTTTTTTGTGGTTGTTGCTATTGTTGTTTGTCCCCTTATCTCTAAACTGCATAGGTTTTTGTGCACTCATTATATCATTGTCTAGGGTTCATATTAATTACTGATGAATTATTTGCTCCATTACAACAAAATAATCTTCATATTGCCAACAGAATGATCTGCAACATGTCTCTTTACCCTTCTAACTTCTTATTTAACTACTAGTTTTTTTTTTAATTCAGACCCTAGAATATTAATTGGATCTGTAAAATATGCTGTCCTTTCTGTTTGCAAGAGCAAAAAAAGAATCATAACACAATGGTTGCTAGGGCGACAGCCCTGAAGATATATGCAATCCATTTCCTAGTAATTTTGATATATGACTGTTAGATAATGGTGACACAAAATGTGAATATATCCTACATAGCTTTATGTTTAGGGACTGAAGAAGAAACCTTACTTGTAAATAAAAAGATCAGCTCTTCTTGTTGAGTTTGGGAGATAAAACTTCTCTATGGATAGGATACTTAAACCATTTCTCAACTTGGAATACTTTATCAGGTTTTTTGTTCTTGTTTTTGTTTTGTTTAAGGGGGAGGCAAACAATTGCCATGGCAACCAATGGCAAAAACAAATATGATTCTATAAAATAGTTTTGGATTTTGGTTAGGACTTGGTAAGACTGTTGCTTTATCAGCATTTTGGCAACATGTCAATCATTTTAGGAAGGGAAAAGTTTGTTTCAGCAAAAATATGTGTTTTAAAATGTAGATTGGTATATCTGATATTCCTCATAAATATTATAGAAAGTGAGAAGCTCTATAAAAATCATGGAATATTTTTTAATGCCACCTTTTTGCAAATGTTGATTCTCTTTAGTGACATAATAAAATCAATAGGTCGTGAGAGTCCATTACTTTTCCTTGAGCTTACCCTTTAAAATGATACAGCAAAATATTGGAGGAGGAAGAACTATCAAAGACTGGGTAGGGAAGAGGAGTCTCTACCTTTCCTATCAATCTCTTTCATTCTGTTCTTTGCTTTCAGCCTAATTTCTCCCTTATTTTCTTTCCATTGAACATCATCTGTCCTTTTTCTCTCTTCATAGTCTAGAGTGAAGGGCTTCCCCTGAACCAGAAGAAACTTGTTTTTCTCCCTGAACCACCCAATATTCAAAGACATTAAAATGGATTGGAATTCATCCTTCCCCTCTCTCTAACTTAAAGAAAGCACTTTTATAACAATGCATTGTTGTTGTTGTTATTCCATGGTTCCATGGTGTCTGCATCTTCATATGATCCCATTTGGGGTTTTCTTGGTAAACATACTGGAGGGTTTGCCATTTTCTTCTCCAGTTCATTTCATAGATAAGGAAACTAGGTAAACATGGCTAAATGACTCCTCCAGGGTTCCATAGCTAGGAAGTGGCTAAGATTAGATTTGAATTTTTGAAGAGGAATCTTCCTGATTCCAGGCCCAGTATTCTATCCACTCGGTCACCTAACTGCCTTATTACAATGCATTTTGACTTGACTTGACTTGACTTGACTTGACTTGACTTGACTTGACTTGACTTGACTTGACTTGACTT
>JAJPUD010008347.1:21797-41075 GCA_023553655.1 Myrmecobius fasciatus
TTGACTTGACTTGACTTGACTTGACTTGACTTGACTTGACTTGACTTTAGCAGGATTGATCACAATATTACAGAATTAAGAACTGGAAAGAATCTTAAAACTCATCTAGTCCAATCTTCATCCTCAATTTTCTGTAAAGAAGGATACAAATATCATATTCTTTCATATTTTAGCAGCATTCTCAAGTACCACTTCATAGCAATTCAATTCAACAAAGAAGCCTTCAAAACCCCTACTGGATTTTGTGAAATTCAAGTGAGATAATACATGTAAAACCTTTTGTAAGCCTCCAAGTTCTCTATAAATGTCAATTATTCCAGAAGACTATAAGTTCTTTGAGGGCAGGGAAGCTTTCGTGTTTGTACTTATACCCCTAGAACCTAGCAAGAACCTGATACACAGTAAATCTAATCTTCATTTCATAGATGAGAAAGTAAAACTCAGAAAGATGATGTGATTTGGCCATAGCCATAGAGATAATAAGCATCAGAAGTAGGCTATGAATTCAAAGTTGTCCTGATTACAAATATATAACTTTAATCATAGACCATGTTGCCTCTCAAATAAGATGATATATAGAAAGTACTTTGCAAGCCTAAATGTCAGTTATTGCTGTTATTGTCTACTTATCTACTTTTATTTTGATTGAATAACCTTGCTTTCTGGCTTTAATACTCTATCTAACTAAACCTGCCTTGACTCTTAATGAGCTGTTGTCAATAAAAATAAATAATTAATTAAAAATTAAAGCAGTTGTTTAAACAATGGAGTCTACCCTGTTTTTCATTTGTAAATTCATGGAGTCAACTGTCCCTGTTCTTAAACTATACATATGTCTTCATTTAATTTCACTAGATGCATTGGAAGGAGGAGAAGAGACTACAAAACCTAATTTCATATCTTTCAATTCCCAATTAAATAGGAAAAACTCAAATTTCTAATAATTCTACACATTATATTTCCATACTAGTTAGAGAAAATTAAGAGTCCTCTTTAAGAGGCAGACACAGATCTAAGTTTTACCTTTTTTTCTCCATCAGTAAGGCTTCAAATGACTTCAATATTTGCTCCATGCTTAAAGGCAAAGTATTGAATCAGAGGTTAAAACTAGCAAAACCCTTCAATCTATACTGTGATCTCCATTCGTTGCTATACATTCTGATTTTAGCAATACATTGAATGACTTAATCCTTTCACTTTGGGGGGGAGGGAATGACTATTCCAGATAGGAACTGCATTTTATCAAATAACTTGATTAGAATTCTTTTAGGCAGGAGTACAATGCCTAAATTGACATACCAATGACACTCATTTCTCTTTCTTCTCTCTACACTCCCCCTTTCATATCTCCCATGCATCATCATATCCAATATGAATAGATTGAATTGATTCTTAATACTGTCACTGACTTTAAGATTAATGATTCCCATAGTATATTCCAAGGATTTTTTTTTAACCAAAGCTACTCCTTTAAAATTCTTCTATTTATTATATCTAAGTGCTTCATAAAAAGAGTAGTCCCTGCCCTCAAGGAGTTTTCTGTCAGGATCAGCCTCTTGGGCTCTATCCAACTGACTCTCAGTTCCTGATCTAGTGAGAATGCAATAAAAGCACTGAGTCTAGGAAATTTAACATATCTTGAAGCAACCTGAAAGGACTTAAAGTACTGTGCCTTATTCAGCATTTCTGGTGAAGGTTATTAGACTTTAGGAGAACAACTTAGTGATAAAAAGAAAAGGCACACATTTTGAATGTCTGATTGTCTAACATTTTACTGAAGCCTTTAAAACCATAGTTCAGCTTTGAGCAAAAGAAAAAAATTCATTGAGAATCTACCTCCTGCCTTTGCACAAGCTGTCCCTCATGCCTGGAAAGCTTCCCTTCATTACCTCCACTTCTACCTTCATCTCTTTTTTCTTTATCCTCACCCCCCCCCAATTCCTTCACCAATTTCAACACATGTACACGTAGAGTAGATTAGGCAGAGAAAAACATGTACACATAACCATGTGTATACATGCATTTATGTATAAAGTCCAAAATGTTCACCTGTATAATATATGCATCTGTGTAAACACATATGCATACATGTATACATATATGACATTTATTTCCCTGTTCATAGGTTGTTCCAACCCTTTCCTCACTTTGTTAAGCTTTTTAAGGGACTCTTCATTTTTATCTCTGAATTCCCAGTTTTTAGTACTGTGCCTAAGATGTTGTTAAAGGATTACTAAATATAGTGTATTCATTTCAGCCACCTATTTCTCCAGGAAGGTATGAGCCAGGCATATAAAGATTTTGGGGAAGGAAATTTTGCATTAGCCAGTGTTACTACTGTGAGATATATTTTTCCTGTGGAATAGGAAGCAAGAAGAAATTGCACAGGGTGGTCAGAATAGGTAACCTCAGTAATTTTCAGATCTTTTTCTGGATGTAGCATCTTTGTAGTATGCTTACATCTTCTTAATTTCCCTAATATCAGCATGGTATTGTTCAAGTGTAAACAACTTATATTTATGTGGCAATATAAAGTTTCTCATGATAGCCTTCTGAGACAAATATTCTTAATGTCATTCTCCCCATTTTACAGATGAAAAAACTACATCTGAAAGGTTAAACTAGCTAGCCAAGTATTCAGTGTCAGAGCCAGAAACTGAAGTCAGTTCTTCTGATGTCAAGTCCATGATTACTGTGTCCCATTGACTCTTGCATTCCAAAAAGAAATATGAATTAGAATGATCATGTTCAAATAGCTATCACTCTACTTCTAGCTCTCATCACTTCTCACCTGAACTATTGCAATAACCTTCTAATTAGTCTTTTTGCCTCAAGCTTCTCTCCTTTCCAATCCACAAAGCTTGTGAAAGTGACTTTCTTAAAGCACAAGCCTGACCATGTCACTTTCCTACTCAATAAACTCTGGTGGATTCCTGTTTTCTCCAGGATCAAATATAAACTGTCCTGTTGAGCATTTAAAACCCTTCATTTCCTGACTCCAAATAACTATTTCTATGTTATTTTCCTTCATGCAAATTTTGTTCCATTCAAACAGGACTTCTGGCTGTTTCTAATACATGCAATTTCATTTCTCATCTCCATTCTTTTATACAAACTATCTTCCATTCCCTATATGTACTGCCTTCTCACCTTTCCTTCTTCAATCCTAATTTTCCTTCAACATTCATCTTAAAGATCACTTTCTGAATGAGTCTCTCCCAGATGAATTTACTTCCCCATCAAAAAAATTATTTTAAATTATTTTGTGTATATACATGGTGGTGGTGATAATGGTGTGTGTGTATGTGTACATACCAAAGTGCTATGTCATAGTAGCAGCAGTAGTGTGTAGGATAGACTGGAATGGAAGGGACTTAGGGAAGGGAGACCAATTAGGGAAGTAGTGATGACTGGCTAAGCTAGAGTAGTAGCTGTGGGAGTAAAAAAGAAGTGGGGTGTAAGAATTGTGAAGTTGGAAATGGCAAGATTTGCCAACTGACTGAAAACGGGAGATGAGGAAGAGCAAGAATTCAAAGATGACAGCAACCTAAGAGACTAGAAGAATGATGGTGCTTTTGATAGAAATAGGGAAGTTTGGATGAGATAGAAGTTTTGGAAGAAAGATAATGAGTCCAGTTTTGGATGTGTTTGAGCCAGTTCCAGAACATGTATTGTAAAATGTCTATTAAGTGCCTGGTCATGTGGGGCTGAAGTTTAGGAAAGAAATTGGACTATTTTGCTATAGAGATAATAATTAAACTCATGTAAACTGATGAGGTTATAGGAGATAAAGAGTACAGAGGGGAAAGAGAAGACCTGAGATTTTGGAAAAAACTCACAGTTAGGAGGAGTGGTATAGATGATGAACCAGGAAAGTAAAAAGTAAAAAAAAAGCAATTGAACATAGAGGATGAGAAGAAGGAGCAGAACCCAGGTAAACCAGAGTATCCAGGAGGACAGAGTGGTCAGCATTATCAAATACAGCACATAAGGTCAGAAAGATGAGGACTGAGAAAAGACCATAAGATTTTATAATTAAGAGATCAGTAATAATTTTGGAGAGGCCATTCATTATGTGATGAGGCTAGAAACCATATCATAATGGGCCAAGGGAAGGATGGAGACATGGGCATGTTTAAATCTATTTAAAAAGGAATCAACAAACAGGGAGAGGATAAAATTAGAGAAGAAGGGATGGTTTTGATTATAATCTACTGACCAAAAAACACTCTTTTAAAAAAAATTTTATTAAAGCTTTTTATTCACAAAACACATGCATGGATAATTTTTCAACAATGACCCTTGCAAAACCTTCCATTTCAAATTTTCCCCTCCTTCCTCCCATCCCCTCCCCTACATGGCAGGTAGTATAATACATGTTAAATATGCTAAAATATATCTTAAATCCAATATATATATGTACATATTTATACAGTTATCTTGCTGCACAAGAAAAATCAGATGAAGAAGGAAGAAAAAAAACCTGAGAAAGAAAACGAAATGCAAGCAAACAACAACAGAAAGAGTGAAAATGCTATGTTGTGGTCCACACTCAGTTCCCACAGTCTTCTCTCTGGGTGTAGATGGCTCTCTTCATTATTGAACAATTGGAACTGGTTTGAATCATCTCGCTTTTGAAGAGAACCATTTCCATCAGAATTGATCATCATATAATATTGTTGTTGCCATGTACAATGATCTCTTGGTTCTGCTCACTTCACTCAGCATCAATCCATGTAAGTCTCTCCAGGCCTCTCTGAAATCGTCCTGCTGGTCATTTCTTACAGAGCAATAATATTCCATGACATTCATATACCATAATTTATTCAGCCATTCTCCAATTGATGGGCATCCATTCAGTTTCCAGTTTCTAGCCACTACAAAAAGGGCTGCCACAAACATTCTTGTACATGTGGGTCCCTTTCCTTCCTTTATGATTTCTTTGGGATATAAGCCCAACAGAAACACTGCTGGGTCAAAGGGTATGCACAGTTTGACAACTTTTTGAGCATAGCTCCAAATTGTTCTCCAGAATGGCTGGATCCGTTCATAGTTCCACCAACAATCCATCAGTGTCCCAGCCTTCCCACATCCCCTCCAACATTCGTCATTATCTTTTCCTGTCATCTTAGCCAATTGACCAAAAACACTCTTAAAGAAGTTGACTTTGACAGTAAGAAGGACTATATTACTCTCAGAGAAAAAGGGGAATGATAAGAATAAGTGATTATATCGAGGGGTTTTGAAATGAAGAAAATAGTAGAAAAGGGATTGTTAGTAGAGAATTTGAGCTAATTGAAACATTCCATATCATCTACTTAAATCCCCTTGTTTGATGGCAACTTGAACATCCGAAAGATTATAAAATTTACCAAAGCTCACCCAATAAGTACTGACCAGATCACAATTCATCTCTCATTGACTCTCATTCAAGTATTCCTTCAAATATACCCTGAGTTTCCTAACAAATCTACCTGTCTTTCTCTTCTTCCCTCTAATTTATCCTACATGTAACTAACTGCCAGATTAATATTCCAAAAGCTCCATTTTGTACATGCCACCCCAATGCTTAAAAAATAAAGCCTTTGCTGGCCACACTTTGCCTTCAGAATAAAGTTCATGTCTCTATAATCTGGCTTCAATTGACCTTTCTAACTATATCTCATGTTCTTCTCCTTTATGATCCATTTATTCCAGACAATTTGCTTTGTGTACATTCCTTGGGTATACCACAATCATTCCCATCTCTGATTATATTGGTGCCATTCACTATCTTTGGCTGCCAAGTCATCAGCATCCTTCTAGTTTCCCAGGTTCATAATTGGACAATATCTTTAACTTCACATTTTCTCTCACTTCATATAGATAATCAATTGCCAAATAGTAACTTTCTATTTACAACTCTCCCATCTATCTTCTTCTCTCTACTTACATAGTCTCCCCCTTAGTTCAAGCCCTCATTATCTCTCTCTTAGACTTTTGGAATGACCTCCTAATTGATCTTCTGCACTTAAATTTATCCTTTTCGATGCTAATGAGATAATTTTCCTTAAGTATATATAAGTAAACTCTACTGACTCCCTATTATCTCTAGAATAAAATATAAAACTCCTCTTTTGGCTTCTAAAGCCTTTCACAACTTAACTCCAACATAACTTTTCAATATCACTGCTACTCTCTTCTTTGCGCTTTATGAGCCAGCCAACGGGTTTTATTTCTATTTCTCATACATAAGACTATTTCCTGACTTGGTGATTTTTACAGGTCACCCTCCATATCTAGAACGTAATCTATCCTCACCTCTCTATCAAAGAATCCCTCATTTGTTTCAAGATGAGGTTAAAAAAACAACTTCTATATGAAACCTTTCCCTATTTATTCAACTGAAAGAACCTTCCTCCATAATTCCCTTGATTGAACTATCTTTTTATTTTTTATTTATTCTGTGTATATTCATATAGTTAGCCAATCTCAAAGGAAAGAATATTTGAGTTAAATCCTACCTCTGAAACATATTAGTTGGGCAACTCTGGAAAAGTCTTTCAAACTCTAAATATTATAGGCAGCTGACTAATTTATAAGTTGCATAGGAAGTACCAACATTCATTGGTAGAGGATATCCTCAGTGGGAATTCCTCATACTAATAAAATTACCATATCCCTATGTACATGTTGTCTCCCCTAACAGAATGCATGATCCTTGAGAGCGGAGACTGTTAAATTTTTGTCTTTGTATCCCCAGGGCTTAACACAGTCCCTAATATATAGTGATGTTTATTTAACAAACACTGGTTTGTTCATTTATGCCCATCCTTAGATTCTTCAATGCACTACTCCTTCAAGAAGTTCTACATCAAACCCATTTCTAAACACTTTGGTCCACATTTATTTTTCCCTACTCTGAAGTTGTGTAACATTTGAAGTCACTACATTTGACACTGCAATAATATATTCAAAAATATGTAATTTCATTTCCATCCTGGAACCTCAAAGATCTTATTGAAAGTGCCCAGCAGGTTAATGTAGATTAATCCTTCAATATTCTTGTGCTGGGAATTTATTTTGCAACACCCCATACCCACTTAATTATTCAACCAGGACACTGGCTTTCCTTATATTTACTTTAAATCAAACAAACATCTATAATTTTCTCTTTAATTTTCTACTCTTTGCTTCTGTAAGACCACATTATGGACAGACTCAAAAAAGATAAAATATATCTGTAGATTAGATCACATTTATCAAAGTTTCCTGCATTATTTAAATACATATTCACAGCAGTATCATTATTCTTTGAGACCTATTCAATTATAATTGTGCATATATATACATATATATATATATACAAAAAATAAAATAAATTCTGAATTCTGTGGTATAAAAGCATAATACATAGCCCCTGTCCTTGAAGATATTAGTCTTTTAGGGGAGACAAAGCACATAGTCACTATGCTAAGGTACCAAGAAGTAATAATAAATGCTCAAAAAAACTCATCAGGCAATTTATTATTCACAGACAGGCAAGTATATGGCTCATTGTCCTATCAGTCCCACAGGCAAACAAGAATGGTGGCTATGCACATACAAGTGTATGTATAATCCATTCGAGATCCTAGATCTATGGTTGTCTGCTTTTGTATCTAACTGCTGTTGCCAGACAGGTTCACAGAGACTGGATAGGGCAGTTAATCAGTAGGTAGTATTACATGAAATTTCAATTGCATTTCACTATTTGAACTCAGGTTATCTTTTTTTATGTAACTTCACTTAATTATGCAATCTCCTTTTCCTTATTGATCACATGGGCATTATAATTTAGGAAATTTTCTAATCTTGCATACCTGGATTAACTGGAGTTTTTTAACTGTTTTTGCTGAGTAGAATCTTGAATTCCTTACTTAAATATTGTTGGCTCAATCTGTAGGGATGACATAGGAACTTCCTGGTACATAGATGGGTCAATCAGGATAAACAAACCATCACTTCTGTTGTCTGGGGTCTAGTTAACCTAGTAATAGGATAATCTTCATAATAAAAGGCAAAAATATAAGGTAATATATAACAAAAATCTTAAACTTGGATTTAAAAAACTTCACAAATATAAGATGAATAGGGAATGATGAAACAGTAGTTTTTACAGAGAAAAAAAAATCTAGGAATAATGGTGAAATGCAAATTCTATGTGAGCATTCAATGTTATCTTAGATTACATTCAAAGGGGCATAGCTTCCAAGAAAATTTTTTAAAGAATAATAAAGAGAGATGATGGTAGTACCATACCCTGCCCTAGTCTGAACATATCTGGAAGATTATGTTCAAAAATGGGGATTACAGGAAAGATGCTGATAAGTTAAAGAGGATCACCCAGAGGGTTGTAACCAAAATGGTGAAGGGCCTGAAGTCCATGTCATATGAGGATTTTTTGAAGAACTTGAAACATTTAACCTGGAGAAAAGAAGATAGGTTCTAAGAGGAACTAGGAACTCTTTTTAACTCTTTACCACATAGAAAATAGACTAAACTAGTTCTATTTTTTCCAGAGGGCAGAGAAACAGAAGCAATGAAGAGGAGCACAGTAAAAAACAGCAATTGTCCCTGCTCTCAAGGAGTTTCAACTGCTACTGGAATTGTTATATTCATATTAGTATTAAATGAATGGTCCTTTCCATAATCAGATCTTGGACTAGTGTGCAGAGAGCCAACAACCAAGCTCAGATGACCTAGATTTGAAGCCTACTTCTGACATATGATGCTGCATGAAACTGGACAAGTTATTTAACTTCTGATGCTCTAGGCAACTTTCTAAGCCTGTAAGTTGCAAAGTTGGCACTGATTTGCATTGACAGAAAAATTTGCTCACCAGGAAGGGTCCTATGTCAGTGAAATCCCTATCAGACTCAATCCCTATCCTGTCCAAAAACCTGGGTAAATATAGTGTATTTTTATACTGCTTTTTTGATAGTGGCAAGAAACCGGAAACTGAGTGGATTCATCAGTTGGAGAATGACTGAATAAATTATGGTATATGAATGTTATGGAATACTATTGTTCTATAAGAAATAATCAGCAGGATGATTTCAGAGAGGCCTGGAGATACCTACATAAACTGATGTTAAGTGAAATGAGCAGAACCAAGAGAACATTGTACACAGCAACAAGATGATACAATGATCGATTATGATGGATTTGTGTCTTTTCAACAAAAAGGTGATTCAGATCAGTTTCAATGATCTTGTGATGAAGAAAGTCATCTGCATCCAGAAAAGGTACTATGGGGACTGAGTATGGGTCACAACATAATATTTTTACTTCATTGCTATTGTTTGCTTGCATTTTGTTTTTTCTCATTTTTTTTCATTTTTATCTGATTTTTCTTGTGCAGCATGATAATTGTGGAAATATGTATAGAAGAATTTCATATGTTTAACATATATTGGATCACTTGCCAACTTCTAGGGAAGGGGATGGGAGCAGGGTAGGAGAAGAAAAATTGGAACACAAGGTTTTGCAGGGATGAATGTTGAAAATTATCTGTACATATGTTTTGAAGATAAAAAGCTTTAAAAACTATCTAGTGCTACTGCCTTCTCATATGTACATTTAGTAAACTGAGTCACAATGGTAAACCAAGTCTAGTATTCACTGAGGTTTGTAAGAACTTTTTTCATTTAGAGTAATTTTTTAAAAGCCAAGTCAATTCATTAAAGGAATGAAATATTCCAAAACTTCATTGATTTAATATTTTTATAGAGTGCTTCTCATCTCTTGAAGAAAAAAAATTTCTATTTTTCTAGAATTTCTATTTTTCTATTTTTCATTTCTAGATGCTCAGGTATTCACTCTGCTGTTATGCTTTCTTTCTACATCTTCAAGTTCACTCACTGCTGATGTTGGAAAGCATTGTGTCTAGAGTAAAAGATCACAGATTTTTCATTCCAAGAAGGTGCTCTGGATAGCTCTAGAAAGCCCAATTAATACAACCTGTGTCCTTTTATATACTGGAGCAGCAGACTGGAAATCTCTGCATGTCTTTCCTAGGCCTTAGTATACTTGTATTAAAAATCATCACATTCAGAAGGCAAGAAAGTCCTAACAGTGGCTGAGAAAGAATTCTCTTATTTTGGTGATGGTTCTTCTTCTCTTCCTTTTCAAAAGCCTGGACCCATTTTTTTTTAAATTGTTACACATTTTTGAAATCCCATTGCATGTGTAAACTTATACCCTATAAATATTTAGTACCCAGCTGCCAATAGGTTAGAGTGGAAATATTTCTATTCAAAAACTACTGAAACTATCGTGAGAACATGGATGCAATTAGTTTTTCTCTTACATTTTAGACAGTCTTCCTGGTATAGTGATTGTTATTTGAAAATGGTTAGATACTTAAGGAATATTTTCGGATGTCACAGCACAGAAATTGTGCTCCAGACCTGACAGTGAGAGCTCATTTAAGCTGTTTGTTTTGTTGTTGTTGTTTTTTGTTTGTTTTTAGAATCAGCCTTCTTGGACATAAAATGCTTTTCAGGAGGTGTTACATGAAATTTCATTTGCATTTCACTATTTGAACCCAGGTTATATTTTTTATGTAACTTCACTTAATTATACTACTTCAAATGATGCAGACACCAAGGACAAACAACTTTTACCACAACCCTGTTTACACGTCCCAATAAAATGCTTGCCTTTTTAAATAACAAGGTACATTGGTGACTCACACTGACCTTAGTAACTCACCATGACTCTGAGATCCTTCTCTCAGATAGATGAACCTAACTAGTCATTACTCATCTCATGTTCATAGCTTATTTTTCTTCCTTGAATTTATTGCTGAAGTCATTTAGTTGGTTTCTAATGGCTTCGCTGGCTTATCAATGTTCCCTGAAGGCAGCCATCCCATCTCTTCTCCTCACTTGTACTTCCTTCCTCCAACAATTAGCCCACTTTGGAATCATCTTCATGCATAGTGAACAGTGCTACTTGGGGATCAATCAAAAAAATTTGTACCTGCTGGGTGTAGAATACCGTATTATGAACTTATGGAGAAGGAAAGAAGAGACACCATTCTGCTCTTGGTGAAACTAATCTAATTAAGAAAGTAGTATAGATAAAAATAGATTTAAATATATATCTATATATAATCTACATAATAAGAACACACACACACACACACACACACACACACACATCCCCCATGAATCAGAGAACAATGATCCCAAGAATTCAGGATTTGCTAAACCCAATCAGGCTTTGGTGGCCATCTCTTCTCAGGTTCAAAGATGTAATATTGCTTCTCATATTAAATCTAGAGTCAGAATTCTCTGCCCAATTACCTCTAAGACTGTAACAAAATATTCTCAATAATGGAGAATTTGCTCCTAATTGGAAAAGTGGGGAAAAGGCCTGGAAAGTCCTGAATTTCCCTGTTTCTTTTAAAAAATTAAAAGTTACACTCAGCCTCATGCTTCTGTAATGCAATTGCCCTGGGAAACAACTCAATGATAGGCCCCTGACTTTGACCCAGCTTCCTTCGCCATTTTTGACTAGTACTTGTATCCATTCTTTGTTCTCAGTCTCTCTTCTCACCTTTTACTCTGAGTAATGTGTTCTGATGATATTCCCTATCTTCCTTTCTGACTTTACTGTTCTAATCGTCTGTTTTCATCCTCTCTTTGACTTGGAATATCTGTGATGAATCCGAATTTCACAAGTTTCAGAATAACATCTTCTATCTGTGTCCCTTCTGACCACATAAACCACACATCTTACTGTCTTCAGGTTCCTTGGCTTCCATCCCAGATCTTCTATGACTTGCTCTATCTGCATTTGACTTCACTCCTCTCATTTTAACCCCAGATCCAGTCTGCTCTCAATTGTGAAATGATCTTCTTCTGCAATAACTTAATAGGAATAGAGCTGGACCTTAAATTAAGAAACCTACTTTAAAAGTTCACCCTTAGCTATTCACTAATTGTGATCATTATCAAACACCTTAACCTCTCAGAGCTTGTTTCCTCATCTTTAAAGTGGAAATAAGGACGTCCCTATTGCCACCTTCAAAGACTTGTATTTCGAACATGATTTAAAGAGAAGCAGGTTGGTAAGATTTGCCTCACCTAATTTCAGTATGAGTTGGAGCCTATTTCTTCAACTTATTGATGCAGAAATGAATCAGTTTGCCAATGTCAAGATATATTGTGACTATTGCTTCCTCTTTACCTATCTGTCTTAGCACTCTGTCATTGGAGATTATATTAGTCTGCCAAAACCTGTCTTCAAGACCATGCTTGATATTATTCAGTAGAATATTTTTTTCTGGGTATTTACCAAGTGAGTTTTTAGTGCTTGGTTGCAATAGGTTTTTCCCTACTATGTATGAAGGTTTGTAATTCTAAGATCTTTGATTTCCTTTGTTTGAAAGTGTATTTATATGTGCATATATGTGTGTGTATATAAATATGTACATGTTATGTAATATACATAGATATGTATATATACATATACATATATACATATACATATATGTATATGTGTGTGTGTATATATATATACCTCAGTGGAAGAAGTTTCCACATTGAAAGTTCCTTAAAGTGATGGAAATCCCAGGACCAGACCAACACACACACACACACACACAAATGCATTAAAGACAATATAGCATGGTAGAGAACTAACCTTGAACACATCTCTAATTATAGCACAACATGAATGATTTCTCATTCTAATGCTTCATGCTTTCCTAGTCTCTCTACTCACAAGTGTGGCAATTTTCTCCAGTGAGAAGAGGTTTAAAATTAAAGTAATGAAGCCTAATCTGGAAGACTCATAGTTATTATTCAGATCACCTCTTGGATATATTGTTTTCCTGTCCCTTAGGTAGTATATTATATAGTATAAGAAGCTTACTTTGAAAGTTCACCCTTAGAAGAATTCTGCCCAACTTTTTTTCCTTCAAGACCTAGCTTATCAACTTCTAGATAATGGTGATATGAAAAAGTGTAAAGGAACCTAGTTCTTCCCCACAGATCCCAATAAATATCTAAAAAGGACCATATATAGACAATTATAAAAAAAAAAACAGAAGAAAAAGATGTAAACTATTTTGTCTACTTAAGACCCAACCTTCCCTCCCCGTCCACTCCTCTTTCCCCACCTCCCATCTCACTCCCAACTACCACTGCTTTAAAAAAAAAATAACAAGACATAAACTTAAGTAAGCAGATCTGATATTTGAGGGCTCTAGTAGAGAAGTAACTGCAGAAAATGAATTTGTGAGCACATGAAGAAAACCAATATAAATCCTGGTAACTGGGTTGGAAGATAATAAACACATTAAAATAGAACCAGATCAGGTATCTTTTCCAGATAAGGCTAGAAGATAAATTATTAACCAAACAAAGGATAAAGATCACAAAAGAATAATTTTGATAACTATATAAGGGGTCAGTTGAGCAAATCATTCAAATCACTACACTCTATTTAAAGTCAGTGGTAAGATGCTAAGCTCTGATACCTTAACTAAGTTAAAAACACTTCTTTATTCAATCAATCATTGGCATTAGACCAAGTTCAGAAAAAGGTCTTTCTCAATAAGAGAGACATTGTACAGTAAATATATTCAGATTGGTTGAAAAAAACTTGATCATGCCCTCTGGTTTGTCTATAAAATATGAGCCAAGAGATTCAAATACTTAACAGTGAAGAAAAGAAAGCATTCTAGCTAAACCTCTGAGAATGAACTAATTAGAAAAAGGATGGGGGAAGGGAGAAGGATAAAGGAATAGTTTGGGGAGGAAGTGAAAGAGAGATCAAGGTCTTGGGCCTCAGTCTTGGTCTCCTCCCCCTCTTCTTGTTTTGGAGAAGCTTTATGAATTTTAAAGAGTCCACAGGATTTGGACTTTTCCTTAATGTCCTAGAAGCATTTCAGAGCAGAATATATGATGGTAATATCTGTAGTGGAAACCAAGAACAGAATGGAAAAGATTCAAGGCTCTACAAAGAACCTATCAATAAAAGCAAACAAACTACAACAAACCAGAGGGGAAAATTTTAAGGAATCTAATAAAAGAATGACTAAGATCTGTGATAACCCTTTTGTCTCATGTTCTCTCTAAGCTTCAGTTCACTTTTCCTTGGATTCTGAATATACTGAGGAGAGAGTAGGTCACAGACTTTGGAGAGATGCTTTATACCAACTGCTCTTATTATGTGACCTTAGTGAAGACCCCTTTCTCTAGGCTGACACCTTGAAGTCAACTGATAATCATGTTGTAAAGCACACAAGCAAAGACTCTTAAGCTATACAACATTGGAAAGAAAATTATCCAGCCCTTTAGTTAACTCTATCCCATAGGACTGAGTAGGGCTCTGGGGATCAGACCCTACTGTGTAATTGAGAATTGGAAGGATAAGTTCAGAAGTTACGTGTACTTAACATGAAAATGAAAAGATGTTGGAAAACACAACTAAAAAACTGGGATATGGAAACATCAATTGGGAAAACAATCTTTATATCAAATATCTCTGATAAATACATAATATCCAAGATATATAGTCAACCAACAAAAATATGTAATATCAAAGGACATTCTCCAATAGGTAAGTGGTCAAAGGATATGAGCTACCAATTCCCCAAATTAAAATTTCAAACTATTAACAGCTATATGAAAGAATGCTACAAATCACTAATAGGAGGAGAAATACAATTCAAAATAACTCAAAGGTTTCATATTACACCCACCTAGCAAAATGACAAAGACAACAAAAGAAGGAGATAGTTAAGATGAGCACATTAGTGCATTGTTGTTGGAAAATTAAACTCATTTGATCATTCTAGAAAGTAATTTAGAATTCTGTGAGAAAACAAGCACACAAATACTTTGTTGATAGAGCTAGAAAACAATTTGGAATTATGCAAATAAATAACTAAACAGCAAAGTGGACACAGCACTGGGGCGGGAGTCAGGAAGACCTCGGTTCAAATCTAGACTCACTAGTTATATGGCAAGCACTTAATCTCTATTGGCCACAGTTTCCTCAGCTGTAAAATATGGATAATAAAAGCACCTACCAGGCAGGGTTGTTATAAAGATCAAATGAAATAATATTTGTAACATGATTAGTACAATGCCTAGAACATAGAAAATAACAATAATAAATGCTTATCCCCTTCTCTCTTCCCTTTTCCCTTTGAGACAGAGATTCTACTACTAGTCATATACCCCAAGGAAGTCACAAATAAAGAGAAAGACTCCACATACGCCAAAATATAACAGCATTTTTTGTGATGGCAAAGAACTGAGAACAAAGTAGATATTGATTAGAAGATCACTAAAGAAACTGTGATATGTGAATGTAATAGGCTATTACTATCATAAGAAAAAAGAATTAATATGAATACAAAGTAGTTTGGGAAGATTTATATCAAGTAGTACAAAGTAAAATGAATAGAATCAGAAAAATAATAT
This sequence comes from Myrmecobius fasciatus, assembly GCA_023553655.1. Lineage (NCBI taxonomy): Eukaryota > Metazoa > Chordata > Mammalia > Dasyuromorphia > Myrmecobiidae > Myrmecobius > Myrmecobius fasciatus. Next base: position 37,262 of record JAJPUD010008347.1, read on the forward strand.
ACACATTAACAACAAAAATGGAAACAATGACAAGATAATCTTAACTATATTCTTCAAAATTATAGTGACCAAACTTGTGCCCAAATATATTCAGAGATACTTGTACAAACTTCTTTGCAGAGATGGGAGAATATGAGCATGGAACACTGATAACAATGAGAGATTTTTTCAATGTTACTTGGTTTACATGATCTGTTTTTCCCCTCTGTTTTTATGATTTATATTATAAAGAATCTTAAAGTGTAATGGAGAAATATACTGGAAAAATGTAAACTTCAATACAAAAGATGTCAATAAAAGCATACTAAAAAAAAAGTTTTTTCCAATCAATTGAAAGTTAACACTCACTCTTTGAACTTCACAAAGTACTTTGAATTTCCCTGTGAACACCATATATTCTGTTTTGCATCAAAGCTATTTCTGTGTAATTCTCCTATTAGACTATATAGCTTCTTAGGATGTGAATTCCTTATTTAGTATCTGAAGACTTAAAATATCACTAGGATGATGTTTTATTTTGTTTTGTTTTGTTTTTAATGGTCTTTTTTTAATGGTTTTAATGATCTGTTTTTTAATTTTTTTTTAAAAGTTTTCCTCCTTTAAATTACTTTCCATCTAACTTTGGATTTATCTTGTATGTACCTAGTTGTTTACATGTTGCTCCTTCCTCTCCCACCTCCGTACCCTCAAATTAGAATTATGTTCCTTGAGGGCAGAGACTTAGTTTTTACTTTCTTTCAGTCCCTAGTGCTTAACATTAAAATGCCCAGCACATAGTAAGTGCTTACTAAATGCTTTCAAAAATCAAAAGTTCAAAAAACTTCCATCTCCTTCATCTAAAACAAAAGAACAAATGTCAAGACATAGATGGAGGCCTATATTCATAGGTCCTCATGTTAGCCTTGGATAGGGAAAAGATCCCATGTCTTTCCCCTCAGCATAATGCTTTTGACCAGACCAGAAGTCAGTCAAAGTCAAACCAAGAGAGGAAAAAGACCTAGGCTGACTAGAGAATTTTGAATACAACTCCCAGTTTGACTTCTGTAATTACAGTCAAAGAAACTTCCATTCACTATCTTTAGCAGACTAGAACCAGCTATAGGATGTCCCTAATTGGTTCGAAGTCTCTCAAGGGAAATTCTATTACATGTCATCACACTTCTCTCAGAAGCGGGTTCCACAGTCTCTTCCTCATGGGGAACAACCTTAGCAGCACTTTATGCATAAATCAGTTTTTCATCATATAAGTATTATTGGAAATTGATACCTAAGGATTCAAGATAAATGATGATTTCAGTGGAATGCCAGGCTTAAAATGGGAACTGAGTTATTTATCTCCTACTCTCACTGATTGCTCTGTATGTAAAGGGAGGGGACAATAGTACTTACTGAGAATATCTTTTTTTTTTTAAGAAGAACTATAAATCTTTGAAGAGCTCCATAAAATTGTCTATTTTTTTTCCACATTCCTTATAACCTTTTCTACAGGAAAACATCTCAACCAAAATTATCTGTAAAAGTAATCATAATCCAAAGATAGCCTACCTATTCTCCCCCTTCTATAGAGATTATACTGCCAAAGCAAGCAAACAGAGAAAGAAATGGATTCTTCCTGATGCTTCAAAAGACAGACAAACATGAAGAGGGAGAAAGACACAGAGAGACAGAAAAGAGAGGGAGAGGGGAAGAGCGAGAGAAAAAGAGACAGAGACAGAGATGCACCAGATGAAACATCAACAAAATTTTAAGGAAGAAATTTTATTTTATAAGAAGCAAAACAAAGTTAAATGGAACAAGAGATGCTATAACATAGATTTCTAGCATTTAATAGCATGCTGACATGCAATTTATTCTTTAGAAGGGGTTCGTATTGAACTGGAAACATACCTTGGAGTATGTACAATGATCTAAGATAATAGATTTGGCAGGAATTCTTCCTGATGTCATGATCAGGCCACGATCATCTGGCCAATTATGTGGGCAAAGGCTGGAGTTTACTATGCTAACATATTCACTTCAGTAATCTAGTTCTCTCATCAACCATGGAAGGATTGGCTTATCATGTGAGAGCATGACAGGGATCTGAGAAGCTGGCAAGTTGTATGCAGACAATCTGAGCTGTCTAAGTCACTTCAGTAAAAGTCAACAGAAACATTTCTGGGAGAAATTTTCTTTTCTATATTTTTTAATTTAAAAATTTGCAACCTTAGAGAGTGCCTTTGCAGAAGCTATTAAGTGCAGAGAAATTAGTACAGACACATTTAATTACTCTACATAAATATATATATGCATGCAAATATACATACTCATATATACTTATTTATGTATTATACAGAATATATATGTATATTATATATGCATCTATACATATATATGTATCAATGTATGTGTTTGTATCAGAGATAGGATCTGAACTCATATCTTCCTGCCTTCTTTGTATGTATATATAAAAAATATATATTCTATAGAGTATATAAATAGACACACACACACATATATATATGCATATATATGTATATATATAAATCAATCAAGTATTTATTAAGTACCTACAATGTACCAGGTACTAGGCTAGGCATTGAGGATACCAACACAAGGAATGAAACACTCCTTACTTCCAATCTGCTTAAGTTCTAATGGGGGATATACAAGTACATGAGTACAAAAACACATGTAGCATAAAAACAAAGTTAATAAATACAAAGTGTCCCAAAAGTCACTTTTAAGCATTAGTAGCTTAAAACTGCACTGACTTTTGGACAATCCTGGATAGGCCAAGGAGTTTGGGAGGAAGGGTACTAGATTTTGGGGGCACTAGGAAGGCTTCCTGCTGTAAATGGTACAGCATCTTAAAGAAAGAAAAGGAGTCTGTTAAGCAGAGGTAAAAGACTGACTCCCCACACAGGGATGGGACCAGTCTAAAACTATGAAGATAGGAGATGGGATGTCATGAATATGGGACACAGAAACCAGTCTGGCTGAACTGCAGAGTAATGCACAATGAAGCTAGAGCAGGGAAGCATGGGCAAGTTGTATAGGGCTTTAAAAGCTTTTGGAGACATTTATATTTTATCTGAGAGGCAATAGGAAATCACCAGAACTCATTTAAATAGGAAATCATGTAGTCAAATGTGTTTGTTTATTTTTTTTTGTCCCAGACCTATGAATTAATCAATATAAGAAACTCCTTGATTTGGAAACTCCTTCTACCAGTGTAAATGATCAAAAGATAATTAAAATATTCTTCAAGTTGCTTGTAGTATGGAGAGCTCAAGTGACTTAGCTAAGGCACATAATTAATAGGTATCAATGGTATCAACTGAACATAGATTGGCTTGATTTCAATTCCTGAGTGCTATCTACTATGTTATTTATTCAAAGATACATATGTACATACATATAGCAACTGAACCTGTGATCACTGGGAAACTAGTGATTGAGGAAGTGCTCTCTACCAATGCAGATTGGCATTTTCTCTTCAACTTTTAGCATCAGAGGTTTACTAAGAGCACCAAGGCGTGAAATATCTAAGATCTCATAGATGGCGCATGTTAACAACAGAATGTGAGCACAGGTCTCCCTGGGCTGGTGACGAGTTGTCTTTCTCTCTCTCTCTCTCTCTCTCTCTCTCTCTCTCTCTCTCTCTCTCTCTCCCTATTCTCTCCCTATTCTCTCCCTCTCTCTCTTCTTCTCTCCTTCTCTTCCTTTCTCTCCCTCCCTCCTTGCATGTCTGTCTGTCTCTGTCTCTCTCCCTTTCCCTCCCTCCTTCTCTCTCTCTCTCTCTCTCTCTCTCTCTCTCTCTCTCTCTCTCTCT
>JAJPUD010008347.1:41085-91374 GCA_023553655.1 Myrmecobius fasciatus
TCTCTCTCTCTCTCTCTCTCTCTCTCTCTCTCTCTCTCTCTCTCTCTCTCTCTCTCTCTCCCTCCCTTTCCCTCTCCCTCTCCCTCATCTGTCTCTGCCATTCTCTGTTCTCTCTCTCTGTGTCTCTCTCCCTCTCCCTCCCTCCTTCTCTCTTTGTCTCTGTCTGTCTGTCTCTCTCTGTGTGTCTCTCTCTGTCTCTGTCTCTCTCTCTGTCTGTCTCTCTCTCCCTCCCTCCTTGCATGTCTGTCTCTGTCTGTCTGTCTGTCTCTGTCTCTCTCCCTCTCCCTCCCTCCTTCTCTCTGTCTCTGTCTGTCTCTCTGTATGTCTCTGTGTGTGTCTCTCTGTCTGTCTGTCTGTCTCTGTCTCTCTCCCTTTCCCTCCCTCCTTCTCTTTCTCTGTCTCTCTCCTTCTCTCTCCCTCCTTATCTGTCTGTCTCTGTCTCTGTCTCTCTCTCTCCCTCCCTCCTCCTGTCTCTGTCTCTGTCTATCTCTCTCTTTCTTTGTCTCTCTCTGTCACTCTCTCTCTCTCTCTCTCTCTCTCTCTCTCTCTCTTTCTCTCTCTCTCCCTCCTTTTCTCCCTTCCTCCTCCCCCTTCTCCCCCTCTCTCTCTTTCCTTCCTACATCATTCTGCCTCTCCTATACAGATGTATACATGAGTGTACAGAATGTGGGCTTGGGCTGTCAGACCACACTTTGATAACCATTACTCTCCTTCCTTTTGGAACCAAAGGGAGGATTCTGAATTGGATGTGTTGGCACACACAGTCCTACCAGGTCCACACTCAATGCATGTGTGTGTATGTGTGTGTGCATTTTATATACCTATCAATATCATCTGTATTGAGAAATTACAGAAAAATTTAAAGGTTTTATTTCAACAAACTTTTAGTACATCTTTTATCCTTTAGAACACTTTAAAAGGCTAACATAGACAAACACACACTTGTAGCAAAGATTTTCTTTTTTCCTACAGAATAAGCAACATCCTACTTCCTACACTGTGTATCAGTTTCCTCTTAAGTGTTCTCCAGGTTTTAGCATTTAGTAAAATATTGTAAAGGGTAAATTCACTTCTTCTTGAGGACTTGTGTGCCTATGTGCCAGTAGGAACAAGTTGAATATTTCTTCCAATTGACTCTACAGCTGAACTTTTAGAAACTAGCCTACATTACTTTATGAAAACATCTTTTATTCTAGAATGAACTAGTATTTTCAGATGAGAATTTAAAGTTATTTGATCTTCAAGGAATAAGAAAAGATTTGTTTTGTTAAAAGCAACTTAATGAGTTCTTTGAGTGACTTGACAAATCAAGAAAATTATAGGGAGGCTAGTTGGACCAGACCCTTTCCCTTTTATGAGCTACTGTGGTTCTATTAATAGCAATGTGGAATGAGAAAAGGAGGTATCAGGGTACTTCAGGCAGAGCCAGAGGGCACTGGTCATTCTCCAGCTCTCTGGCACAGTGGGGAAGATAGAATGGCAGAATCAAGCAGGGTCTTGCATATACAGCTTTCCTAATCTTCTCAATTGCCAGGGACTTCTTTCCTATGTTACTTGTAGTTAACAACTTTGGATATAGTTATGCTTATTTACTTTTACTTATGCTAAAAATATATTTATATATTTTACATACAAATATATATTTTTAAGAAAAGATGAACAATACTGAATCAATTCCTTTGGATTGTGGGGCTGAAGACATTAAATAGCAAGGCGATCAGTTCAGTCGATCTTTAAAGAAATTCGTTCAGGCTAGTCACTGGAAGATCAAATATTAAATCTAAAACCTAAATATTCTGGCCATGTAATAGAAGATGAGATTCACTGGGGGAAAATCCCTGATATTGGGAAAAATTGAAGGCAAAAGGAAAAGGGAATGGCAAAAGATGAAATGTCTCTAACTCTAAATAGGTGGGTGACACAGAGAATCCAGACCAAGATGTTCATTGTGTGACTCTGGGCATGTCATTTTAAATGTTTGCCACAATTCCTCGTCTGGAAAATGAGCTGGAGAGAAAAATAGCAAACACTCTAGTATCTGTGCCAAGAAAACCTCCAAAAAGAGGTCATGAAGAATTGGAGACCACTAACAAAATTAATCAACAACATAGTCTCTGAAGAACTAGGGTTGACGATTCTCCAAAGAGCAATGAACAAATGTGATATTGGAAAGATCGAATTGAAAATATTATAAATGAACCATTATGAATGGGGTAGAAATGTTTAGTTAGTTATATTGAGAAAATGAGAAAAAATGAGTCAGCCCATTTGCTCCACTGCATCCACACAAATATCATGAAAACAAGAGTAAGGTCCCTAGAATGTTGGATATGTCAGACTGATGGGAGAGTATGGAAAAGACAGAAGTCAGTCTTGGACGTACAATGATTTGTGTTATATGAGGTGCTATGAACATAAATGAAATCTATTAGAATACTGGAATAAGATGCCCACAATGCTTTTGCTAAAATCAGATTATCTCAATGAAAGAAAGTAGTTTGACTTTTTCTTCTATTGATTTAATCTCTGTTTTTGAGTGGCTGGAATTATTTAAGAGATATGGCAACTTCCAACCCCACTCCCACTTCAGTCAGATTTTTTTTTTAAGACTGTAAATTGATGGTTCTGTACATTTAAAATTCTATTAATGCTCCAATTTAAGCTGAGGTTTTCTCATATTTGAAATTATTTTTTGCTCAAGTTTCTAACCAAAACTTTTGAGTCTATGAAATTATAACCATTCTATGATAGATGACTCCTGGGAACTAAAAGAAAGGAAGAATAAAATATATATATTATAATAAATATTATATAATCATATAATATATTATAATATGTAAATATAATATATTATATTATATTATACATATAATATAAAATATAATATAAAAATATAATATAATATAACATATATTATATATAATATAATAAAAATATAATATAAAATATATTATATTATATATAAAATAATATAATATATAATATAATATATAATATATAATATATAATAATAAATATTATAATAAATATATATATATATATATATATTTTTTTTTATCCTGGAGATTTTCCTTAGTGCTATTTCATTCAGACTAAGAGTGTTCATAAACATGACTTGGTCTGCTGTGTGTTTGTTATCTTAAGCCAACTTCTGTGATTTTTCTTTGTGTTGCTTTTATTACATTTTCTATCTCCTTTGTGTTTTCACATCATATATCCCAAAGATTTAATCAGTAAATTTCACATTCCATCCTTCGGTTGATGTTAAAATATTTATTATCCTCAGACTCTCAAAAATCTCTTGAAAACATACTCTTAAATATTTGAGAGGGAATTTCATTCTTTCTTGACTAAATCTAGAGATCTTGATCTTAGTTATGTCACCTGCAAGTAATGACCTCGAGTCTATGTACTAGCATATTTTGTTAGATCCATGAAACCTATTCAATTGTTAAATTTTCTGCTTTCCAACAACCTTTATTTTGAATGCTGAGTATTGTCTTTTCATAAGAAATGAATACCAACATACTATTACACTGTTTCTCTATCTTTTTAAAGATTTCATTGTTACGTGTGGGTGATCTATTTGTGACAATTTGTGATAAAGTCTATTTTTAGACTACAGACAGTATTCTGCATTATTGTAGATGATGTCGTTACTTCTTGGTATCAGACATGTATGAAACTGCCATATTTCATGCCAATAAACTATTTTGACAAAATGTTTAACCACATTTTACATTACTGAGAATTTTTCATTACTTTTGCAAGACAGTAAGAAAATTAGAACCCTGATTACCAAGAACTTTAAATATATATGTGTTTATAGAAATTATTACATCAAATCTTAAAATGATGCATGATTTTGACAGTGTATGCTTCCTCTACTAATTCTTCTTGTCTTGGTAGACAATTGTTATATCCTATGGTAATAATAACAGCAATAACTGGAATTTATTTAGACAAAGATTTTGGCTGCCTGGAAGAAAAAGGGTGGAAGTCATAAGTTGTGTCATAAAACTTCTATGTTGAACTAAATAGATGGTCTTTAGCTGTGGTCAAGTTTCTTTCCCATGAGGAGATATGTTTGTCACTTGTAGTATATATCCATAGGACTTTCTTTAACTATCTTGTGTTATAGTTTCCAGCCAGCCACACCAAGTCAGTTAGCAAGAAAAGTCTTTGGTTATTTTTAAATGTCTTTTAAATAACCTTTTCTTCCCTGCTTGCTATTCAGTCTCATAGTCTAAATTCCTAACGATTTATGACCCCAAATTCCTTTTATCTTCTATAATACGCACTGTGTCGCTACACAAGGTCCCCATTAAATTATCCTAGGACTTTGACTTAGCAAAACTGAAAAGATCCGGGTAAAGCTAAGATGAGGAAATATTTTTCAAATTCAATAATTCCCTTGGTGGCTATACAAATCAACCAAGAAGAGCTAAGCAAATATACTGAGTCTGGTGAGCGTTATCTCTTGTACTTCCACTAGCACAAAAATTGCTATACTACCCAAACTTGTATAACCCTTCCCTCAGAAATACTACCATTGAAATTTAAAGTGTAAGAATGTTGACATGTAGCCATTAACAAGAGTTCTCCAAGTTTCCAGGGCTTTTGATCTTATAAGGAACTTTTTCCCCATTGAGAAGTTATATGGTAAGATACAGAGAAGCCACACAAACAAAATGCAGCAAAATCACGTGAGTAAGAGGAAGGAGGAATAGGAACTGTTTCCACATCACAAAGGGAGAAAACAACTGGAGCTAAGAAATTAAAGCATGACAGAGAATACATGGAAATAGGGAGAGAAAGATGAAAAGGTATATGATCAAACAGGCCAAACAGGGCTAATGGGACTATCAGTATCTAGCTCATCATACCTTTTTTCCCTCTGCTCCCCTAAAGCACTACCCATGAAAAACTCCAGTTCCCCTTCATCTATCTGACACTTAACTTCTCATTTTTTCTACAACCAGAGGGAATAGTGAATAGGAAGAGATTTAGTCCTATAGCAATAGCTATCATAGCCCATAAGTGGAATCCTCTTCCTTAAAATCCTTATTAAAGCAAATGACCATTGAAAGTGATTTATATCCAAGTCTGTACAGGCCTGGTTTGGAATTGAAAAAGGGTTAACTCAAAAGGGAAAGGAATTTTTCCTCAGTTCAGCCTGAGATAGGATATGGGCCAATTAGAGAAAGAATTTTTACAATCTTTGTAAACTCTGAGATATTCTCCCCTTAGAATGCTTTTGAACCTGGAGGGAGTCTTAACAAGGAAACAAGCCAGTGACAATGAGATATAGAAGTTAGTACATTTATTCAGGCAATCATAAATCCTACACATAACACCCAGCCAAAGAGTACCAGGCTATATTTGTAGAGTGACAACTAGATAGCATAACAGACGTAGCCCTGGACTTGTAGTCAAGAAGACTAGAATTTCTTTTATGGATTGCAAATTGCATATTAAAATGCAAGCAGGGACTGTCTTTCTTTTTGCTTATATTTGTATTCCCAGAACTTAGCACAGTGCCTGGCAAAAGTAAGTGCTTAATAAATGTCTATTGACTTATTGATGAATTTGAATCCTTTCTCAGACACCTAATAGCTGCGTTACTCTATATTAGTCATTTAATGTCTCTAAACTTCAGTCTGCTCATCTTTAAAATGGAGAAATTTACAACATCTGCTTAGCTGGGTTATTGTGAGAATCAAATGAGATAATAATCTAAAATGCTTTGCAAACTTTAAAGTCCTATGTAAATTATATCTATTTATATAGAATTAAAGTATGCAAAGTATTTTACATACATTATCTCATTCGAGCCTTACAACAATCCTACAATGTAGGAGAATTTATTACTCCTATTTTAGAGACAAAGAAATTAACAAAGATAGTATCAAAGGCACTATTGAACCCAGATTTCTCTTCACTCCTAATACAGAGACTTTTTCCTTACATCATTATAATGTGATAGTTCCTCTTCTGGTAATAAGTCTTTATGTCTTTACCTTGTCTTCACCTCTCCAAATGACAGATATACAACCTGGCTCAGATTGGAAAACTTTTTCAGCTTGAAAGGACCTATCTCAGTTTTTATTCTTCTGGTAAAATCTTTGAGAAGCCAGGGTCACTTTCATACCATGATAAGGAATCAGAATAAGACTTTACTGGATAAGGATCATTATTAACATTATTTAATGTTTGTTAAATTTTGTTCTGTTGGGACACAGATGGTATCCACAAGATTAAAAAAAAATGACATAATCCCTGGCCCTCAGAGAGTCTATATTTTCAAAAGATAAAAAATAGCAATATTTACTTTTCTCTATTAGGTGTGAGTTTGCAAGCTTGGAACTCAATAGACAGTTTACTTCTCATTTGAGATAATATATGTAAAGCACTTTGTAAACCTTAAAATACTATGTAAGTCAAGCTATTCCTTCTTTTTTTAGCCTGAAGTTGTCAAGGACTTGCTCCCATGCATACTGATTTCTTTTTAAGAAAAGGAAAACCATCCCCTAAAGTTTAATTTCCCCCTGAAATGAACTTTTCTTCCATTGTAGCAAGAAACTCAGGTCTGGAGGGTTCTCTATCTTTCACAGTTACATTATGCACAAAGTGTCTTGTTGGATACATGTTTTCCCAGGAGGGGATCTTTTCAAACTGGGAAGCCAGCTCCTATTTAGGGCAAGGTTTGGCCTGAGCAGCAAAAGGACAGAAAAGTTGAATAGCCTGTCAGTAATACCATATTCCTTATTTAGAATTGGTTGCAATGTTTCACCAATATACTCAGTATCTGGAAGAGAATTGGAGAACATTTACAAAAATATGGCAGAGAAACATGAATGATAAAAAACCATATTCTTGAGGTTATTCCAACTCTGGACTTCAAACTTCATTGCCCTCCTTTTGTCTCGGGAACCATCATGAAGGTTCTTTAATGAACACAACTTCTTTTTTGAATAGAATTTCTACTCCCACACTAATCCTTCAGTTGGGTAACTCATCTAATTTTCTTATACCAAGCCATTCTACTGTTCAGCTGGACTAACTCCCCAAAGACAACAGTAGATTCCATCACTTCTAAGTTTAAAACTTAGAGTCATAGCTCTGTAATTTGTTCTTTGACCCATCTGCTTGTCCCTCATTTTATTTTTCTGGGTTCATACACTGGGTCTCCTCTGTGAACAACAACCCTACCTCCACTTATTCATTAACTAAATTCTCATCATCTGTCTATGACAAGGTAAATTACATTTGTCTCATGCCATAGAATGATTCTGGTGTCCATATTCTCTCAACTATTAATGTAAAAATGTCTATAATTCTTCATATACACATCACAGAAGTATATTGAATTCTCCATTCATTCTAGTATTAAATAGCTTGTCACATTCAAATTGAATGATTGCTACCTCAAGAACTCTGAGTAAACATGTCTCTTACTCTGAGCAGAACTATGCCCCAAACAAATGAACTGTTGTTCGCTGAATTACACTATGAATAATAGTCAAGAAACACTGTTATAAGCTAAGGTTATAAGCTAAATTAGATCCAAATTTCAGAGTAGGTTGTTGAGAAATGGAAGGACAGAATATAGGGTTAAAGGCAGAATATCAGTTGGGATAAGTGATATTTTTCATCCAAGGTGACAGGAACGTTCAGCTGCTCTTTCTGATCTAGAAGAGATAGCTGTTGCTACCCTTCTCCACTTTATTTAATAAGCTCTTTGTGGTAGACAGAGGATGCCAGAAAGCATTTCACTCTGCTCTAGCTTTATTGCTGCTGTTTTCTCTGTGTCCATACCTTGTAATGAGTGTTCTTCCCATCACTATACAAAATGGGAGAAAGGTCAAGAGGAAACCCAAATAGCCTTAGCTCTACAAGGTTAGTCTGCCTAGGATACACTCCTGCTAAGGAGTAGGGGAAGGTGACTTTTAGGTGGTAGGGGGTCCCATATGAAGGGATTGTGCTTATATTCCTTATTAAGGGAGCTAAGCATGGTGTAAATTTGGGAGTCCAAAGGACCTGAGCATGTGATCTTGAACAAACCATTCTATTTTGCAGCATTTTTGTATATAAAATGGGGAATAGGGAGGGGAGATACTGTGAGGGATAGAAAAGTCAGCCAAAAAGTCCCCATTTTTAAGCTTATGTTGAGGACAAATGACTAAAGAATGTGACTGAGAGTAAGTAAAATTATAGTGAACAATTCAGAAAGAAGGTAGAACTACTCAATTCTTATTGTGCTTTTTTTTCTGCTAAGGATGATAATCTTTGGACTGGGAAGAATAAAACAAAAATTATTGAAGGAGTTGAAACTCAAGTGAGAATATAGCTATCTTCAACTGATGTGAGTCACCAGCCATACAACTATTCTCTCTTAGCCCTCCCTGCCTCTGAATATTGAAAGAAATGATGAATATGATTGCTATTATTATAGTGATCTTTGAACTATTGTGGCAGACAGAAGAGGTGCCAGAGAACTAGAGACAGACAGATATTATATTACTTTTCAATAAAAGAAAGAAAGTAGAGTCTAAAAACTATATTTTGCAAGCTGGAGAGCATGACTTTAAATCCCAGCAAAATCCTAAAAGGTATCATTAAAGGAGTGGTATTTATAAAGAAAAATGGTAGTCACTGAACTAGCATGACTTAATCAAAAATAAGTCAGACCAGAATAACTTTATTTCTTTTTTTGACAGTGCCAGAAATGTCATATGTTTTATATATAGAATATCTGAATTTCAACAAAATATTTTCATGTAATTCTTGTAAACAATATGAAGAAATATGGGACTACATCAGTGTTATCAAACTCAAATAGAAACAGGGCCAGTACATAAGAATCTCTGCAGGCTGAATATTGACTTGGAAAACTACAAATTAACCTTTTCTACATTTTATTATATTTTTATTTGTTTTTTTAAATATTTCCCAATTACACTTTTAATCTGGTCAAAGTACACTCTGGAATTGTCACCAGTGGACTCTATATCTGACACCTCTGGGATAGATGATGGTACAGTTAACTAGACTGGGAATTGCTTTAATGATGAGACCCAAAAGATAATAATTAAAAGATGAAAATGGGGAGGGGTTAAGAGAATCATAGGGGGTAAGAGGAGGGGGAGAAAAGAGAGAGGGAAGAGAGGAGCAAGAGGAAGAAGGAGGACAAGTAGGAAAAGAGAGGAAGGGAAGGGAAGGAGGGGGAGGGAAGGAGGGGAGAAGGGAAGGAAAAGGGGGAAGGTGAAGAGGGGAAAGTAAAGAGGGGAGGGAAAGGGAAGGAGAGGAGGGGAAGAAGGAGGAGGAAGAGGAAGTTGAGGGAGAGGGGGAGAAGGAATGGAGGAAGAGGAGGGGAGGAGGGGAGAAGAAGAGGAGGGGAGGAAAAGAATAAGAAAGAAAGAAAGATGTAGAAGATAGAGATCTATCACACTGTTCTAAGGATCTACATTATTTGTTTTGCGCTAGCCAACATTTTTATATACTTAAATAATACTTTATTTGATCTATCTACACATGTAAAAAGAAGCTAGAATGTAACATTTTGTGTCTACAATGTAGAAGAAAGAACCAAATCCATTAAGGAAAGATTTAGTAGGACTAAATGCAATATCCAAAGTGGGTCCAAGGAACCTGTTAAACAAGTACTGTATACAAGGGGGGAATTAATTATAAGTCAATAAAGCATGTGAAATAATTGAAAATTTCTGTCTACCTATCTATTTATCTATTTTTATCAGCTAGGAAGTTCACTGAGTCAATAGTAAGCAGTTAACTCCCAAAAAAATCTAATGTTGAATTAAATTAAGAAACCCTAAGTCCAGAAAAATGGAGAGAATGATCCTCCTGCACTCTGCCCTTGTCAAATCATATCCCAAATTCTATATTTATTTCTGAAGAACACATTTTAAAAACAGTGACAATAGAAGATGCTGATGGTAAGGGAACAAAGTAGGAGTTGGAGTAGAGATGGTGAGTCCCCTTTCCACAAGGGTCATTCTTGATTATGACTGTAGGGGCAAAGCAAGAAATAAAGTTTTAGTTTAGAAATAAATAAGAAAGAAAGAAAGAAAGTTTTAGTTTAGAAGCAGCTGCTATTCCCAAGACTCTCAAAGTATCCTAGGCTGTCTCTACTGTGATCTGAGGGATGATAATAGTGAAGTGATGGTTTTAACCAATCAAGTATATGGTGTCTCCTATCTTTCCCTCAGAGTGACTTATTATTTCAGTAGACTATCTTGTCAGTCGTTTTGATGTATTAAAAAATGAGAATTTTTGTTAATGACACACAGATCAACAAATCATAAATACCTAGGGACCATTGGGTATTTTTCTCACTGTTTTAGCTATTATTAATTAATTCTTAATCTAAGTCTTTTCCTCGATTCTTCTTTCCCACTTTCCCTTGCTGAATATCAAATATAACATTTAACTCTTAAAACTGAAATCTTTCTGGGGAATTTTCATGACTCTGGTGCCTAATATGTTCAAGATATCTAGGCAATGGCCTTCACATTCTAGTATCAAAGTGTACTTTAAGCTTCCAACAAAAGCAAACTATTATTCATTATTATCAAAGAATTATTCCTATCATTGCCCTCATTTGTTCTGTTTCCCAGAAGTTTTGTCTTCTTTCCCTTTAAAAACTTCTCTTCCCAGCCCCATGGTACAAAAATGGAAAAAAGCAATTATGGCAATATAGGATATCCAAATTATTGAAAGCATGACATCTCATTACTGCTTTCCCTTCCCGCCCTCTTAACCCAGAGAAGGGGAAAGCATATAACTTACATCTGAAATTTAACTTCTTTATGTACTCAAACCAAAGTTCATGTCACGCTAGGACAAAAATTTAGGAACTTCGGACATCATCCAGTCCAGCACCTTCAATTTAGAAATAAGGAAAAAAAGAAGCACAGAGATTGCTTGCAGTTACATAGGTCAGAAGGAGCAGAACTAGGTTATGGACCTATGTCCTCCAGCTCCCAATGTTCTTTCTACTCTAGCACTAAGAAATAAAAATTTCATATAAATTACTTTTGCAATAGCTGAGAGTTAGAAAAATCTCAGTGATGTGTAGTCTTTTTTTTAACCATAACAAGTACCCTAAACTGTGTGAGAAAATAAACTATTGTAAGATTCTGGAAAGATGGAGGAATAGGTCAGAAAATTTCAAGCTCTCCATATTTCCCTCCCAAACAGAATAAATTTGTCCCTCAGGGCAAACATATATTGGTGAAAAACAAAGAAGACTTGGGGCATAAAAAGGTCCCTCCTGGGACAACCCAAGAAGACTAAAGAAAGACCCCAGCAAGGGGGTTTACCACTGTAAAGTGCAAACACCACCAAGCTAGCTCTGCAGAAATAGCCAACATAGAGCCCTGGAGTTACCTGGATTCAAATGGAGCCTCAGCCTAAACCACAGGAACCCTCATCTTCCAGGGAATCCAGAGGCTGAGTTCAGAAAGACTGAGGGAGCCTCTCCTGAAAAAGAACACCAGGCTCTGCTATGCTACAAAGATGCTGCCCTGAGCGAGGGAACCAGCACACCCTATGGATGCAGAAGCAGTGGGGCAGGGATGCTTTTGGTTGAAGGTACTTGCTAAAGCTTTCATCCACCCCACCCCAGGATTAGAGGTACTTATGCTAATAGTTCTCATTTTAAAAAATGAACAGGAAAAGAAGAAAGGACCTAACCACAGAAACTTACTATGGAAATAGGGAAGACGGAGATTCATCTTCAGAGGAGGATAATTTAAAAAAAAAATTTCTCTTCTACCCCAAAGAGTAATATTAATTGGCTATCTGCCCAGAAAGAATTTACAGAAGAATTCAAAAAAGATTTCAAAAATCAAATGATATTGAGGGATAAATGAATCAATAAAGAAGAACCATCCAAGAAAAACAAGATTATGAAACAAAAGTTAACCAACTAGAAAAGGAGATACAGAGTGCTAAAAAAGAAAATCATTCTTTTAAAATTAGAATTAGCCAAGGGGAAGCAAATGAAGCTATGAGACCAAGAAATAACAAAAGAAAATTTAAAGAATGAAAAAATAGAACACAATGTAAAACATCATATAAGAAAAACAACAGATCTGGAGAATGGATCAAGAAGAGAAAATAAGAATAATTGGACTACATGAAAGCTGTGACCAAAAAAGAAACAACACAATAATGCAAGAAATAATCAAAGAAAATTGCCCTGGAGTGATGATGGAACAAGAGGGGAAAGTAGAAATAGGAAAATTTCACAAATCACCACCTCAAAGAGACCCTATGTACAAAATACATAGTAGCATTATTGCCACATTTCAAAAACTTCAGATCAAAGAGAAATTTTTCAAGAAGCAAAAAAAATTCAAATATGCTGGAGCTACAATTAGAATTGTATAAGATTTATCAGCAACTATAATAAAATACTTTAGGTGCTGGAATAACACAACAATCAAAAGGACTAAGCTTGTGAACACAAACAACACATCCAGCAAAATTAACTATAATATAATGGAAAAAAAGGATATTCAATGAAATTACAGATTTTCAGGACTTTGTCCCAAACTCAAACAGAAAAAAATTTAACATAGGATGTACCAACATCAAAGATTAATTTCAAAGATTCAACATGGACAGATTGTTTATGTTTTTGCATGAAAATGTATACCATATGTCTAAGATTGGCATAAGTAATTAAGTAACTCAAAAGATTAGTATGATCTGATTCTACAAAGCAAAACTCTCTAGGAAAAGGTAAAAATAGTAATTATGTTACATGAATGAAGTTCAGAGGAAGAATAGACACAAACATTAAAGGGGGAGGAGAGCCAGTAATTCTGAAAATCTAGTCACATCAGGAATAGGTTTAAATAAAGAATATTACATATAAATATATACCATGAAGGGTATAGCACCCTGAAAGATCTATAAAGGAATAAAGGGGGAGAGAATAGGACAAGGTGGGGTACAGAAGGATGAAATTTATGACAATGTAACAAGGTATATATTTCAATGGGAATGGGATTAAGAGGGAAGGGAGGGGAGAGAAGATGAGAAGGATCCATGGGTTGAGGAGATTTAAATAAAGCAAGGCAAGTTAAGGAGTTGAATCAAAGTAGAAGAGTTAGCAGGGATATGAAATAAGAAAAACACAAATACTACAATAAGGAGTAGAATGTTTTTAGAAATAAAAAAGTAGGGCTAGTAATCACTGACCTCAAAGTCAAATTTAAAGATTCAATCAAGAGAGAAATCTATATTATATATCAACCATATTAATATAGTTTTAGATGCATGTTTGCATATGTGTAAATGAGTCTCTGTGTGTGTATATATATACATATATATACACATATATGTATGTATATATATATATATATATATATATTTGCATTGTGTATATGTATGCCTGTAGGTATATATATATATATATATATGTGTGTGTGTGTGTGTGTGTGTGTGTGTGTATGTGTGTGTGTATACAGATATATGTATGTGTGAATATGTGAGTGGGTAGGCATATATATCTATATAGATATCCATGCTTTCATCCAATTTTACTCTGTCCTTGTTCTCTTTCTTGGAAGAAAAAGAAATAAAGGAAAGGAACCAAAAGGTAAGGAAGTAAAGAGTAATAATAGAGAACCACTAAATGTTTTTTGAACAGACAAATGACATGGCCATCCTTATGCCTTACAATATTCTTTTAGTATCTGTGGGAAAGACTGAAGAAAGAAAGAAAGAGAGAATAGAGAGAGAGAAATTAAAAAGCTTAGATGAGAGAGAACAAGGGCCTGAACTAGTTTGGTAACAGTATGAGTGTAGAGGAGGCTTACATAAGAAGAAATATTGTAGACATGGAATCAGTAGAACTTAGTAACTTAGGGATGCTGAAAAGAGTGATATTGGGGGAAGAGAGAAGTCAAAAATGACACTGCGAAATAAAACTTGAGCAATTAGAAATATGACGGTCCCCCTAAAAGAGAGACATTTAGAAAAGTAGGTTAAGAAGGAAAATGAAGTTCATTTTGGATACATTTTTCCAAGTATTGAAGTATTATTCAGGTAGAGTTGTGGCTTTGTTGAATACTTATGTTATATATAAATTGGATACTTTACTCATCTTTAGTTTCTTTTTAAAGAATATCTTTCTTTTGAAAGCCCATAGGTTTAAATTTATATTTATGCCTCAACTTTCTAACAGTGTAAGTATGCATTTGATCCTCTTTACCTTTTCATGTCATAGTCTAGTCTCTCCTCTAATTTCTAAAAATGGCAGAGTAATCCTAGACTATAAATAGATTTTCCATCACAGATAAAAATTTTTCTCTTGATTACCAACAAAATTGTTATTTGTTAGATCTGAAATCCAACCACTGCATGCCTTGGGATTTCATGTTTGTGGTATGTCTCTGTCAATAACATAAGGACTCTATTCATTAGTACATTGTAATACTAACTACAACATAGTAATTGTAATAAGAATTGTTGATTAGTACATTGTAAATTTTTTTGTTTTAAATTTCTGAGTAACTTTCTTCTCAAGTCAAAAAATATGCATTAGTGCTTACTATATTAAACACTGAGAACATAAATACAAACCAAAAAAAAGGAAAAAAAGCCCTCAAGGACTTCATTTTTAAATGAAGGAAGACAACACACAAAAAGAAAAATAGGGGAATGTGGATATTGGGGGTGGGGAGGAGTACCTGGAATGAAGGGAGTAAACATAGCTAACCTACATTTATCCTCAAAATGGAGGTCCTGGGAGGAAGTGACTACTCAGAGGGAGGGGTTGCAGGGGTACAAGGATCTTCCAGAGTAAGAAAGCCACTGGGGTAGTGGGCAGAAGGAGGGGATGGGAGAGATCTTCCAAGATGAAATAGTTAGTAAAGAATGGTGAAGAAAGGAGTCTGAAAAGCAACACGAGTGCCATTTCCTATTTAATTTCTTTGTCTTATTTACTCTTTGTGGTATTCAGGATTTTTCATTTATCATATTTTTCTAAGAGATGTATTTTTCTGATATTGTCTCTGTTCATCCTGTCTTTAAGGGAAATCATTTTATCTTGTATAGGAGGATATACTCTTTCCAACTTTTGGGGGTTTTTTCCTATATGATGTTGAGTGTATCTGCTGGCATACAGAACAACGAATTTCCTAATATTTGAAATCCTGATGAGCTTCTAGGATCCAATGATGGTTAAGAGCCAAGCTGGGGTAACCTATATCCTAACATTTTTAAGGGAATGGTAGGGTAGGAAGAGCTACACCCATGAGGAAAAAGAAATCAAGAGAAGACACAGCAAGAGGAAAGGCCATACATGAAACTCTGAGAAAGCAAGCAAAGGGATGGAGAATCAAAAGAATTGCAGAGTGGGAAAGCAGCCTTGACATACATACATAGCAACCAATTGAGTACGTACAAGAGAAAAAGAACAGAGAGCATCACCAGGAAGCTGTGATGAGAACTGATAAAACCACAAGAAAATGGGGAGGGAGAACAACATTCATTTCAGAATGAAGGACAATATAGAAATTTCTACTTTGAAATTCAATGGCTGAGATTTCTGCTTCTTATTGTATTTGTTTGGGGTTCCCCTTCCTTAAACACCATCTCTTCTTTTTTTTTTTTTTTATTTTATTTGCATAACATATGTGTGGGTAATTCTTCAACAATAACCCTTACATA
Organism: Myrmecobius fasciatus; assembly: GCA_023553655.1. Taxonomy (NCBI): domain Eukaryota; kingdom Metazoa; phylum Chordata; class Mammalia; order Dasyuromorphia; family Myrmecobiidae; genus Myrmecobius; species Myrmecobius fasciatus. The sequence continues at coordinate 56,791 of JAJPUD010008347.1, forward strand.
GCTTTCCGTTACAAATTTTTCCCCCCAACTCCCCACCCCTCCCCTAGATGGCAGGATATCCACTACATGTTAATTATGTTAAAATATTGGCAAATCGAATATATGTATACATATTTCCAAATTTATCATTATTGTGCAAGAAAAATCTTATCTACACAAACGATATATCAGATAAAGGAAACACAATGTAAGCAAACATCAATCAAGGAGTATGAGAATGTTATGTTGTGGTCCACATTTCGCATCCCTCTCTCTGGGTGTATATGGCTTTCTTCAGTGAACAATTGGAGGTGGTTTGAAACATTTCATTGTTGAAGAGAGCCATGTCCATCAGAATTGATCGTCATATAGTACTGTTGTTGCCGTGTATAATGATCTCCTGGTTCTGCTCATTTCACTCAGCATCAGTTCATGTAAGTCTATCCAGGCCTCTCTGAAATCATCTTGCTGGTCATTTCTTACAGAACAATAATATTCCATAATATTCATACACCATAATTTATTCAGCCATTCTCCAATTGAAGGGCATCTATTCAATTTCCCGTTTCTAGCCACTACAAAAAGGGCTGCCACAAACATTCTTGCACATGTGGGGCCTTTTCCTTCCTTTATGATTTCTTTGGGATATAAGCCCAATAGAAATGCTGCTGGGTCAAAGGGTATGCACAGTTTGTTAACTTTTTGAGCATAGCTCCAAATTGTTCTCCAGAATGGCTGTATCCGTTCACAGCTCCACCAACAATGCATCAGTGTCCCAGCCCTCCCACAACCCCTCCAACATTCATCATTAACTTTTCCTGTCATTTTAGCCAATCTAACAGGTGTGAAGTGGTATCTCAGGGTTGTCTTGATTTGCATTTCTCTGATCAATAGTGATTTGGAGCACCTTTTCATATGAGTATAAATAGTTTTAATTTCATCCTCTGAAAATTGTCTGTTCATATCCTTTGACCATTTATTGATTGGAGAATGGCTTGAATTTTTATAAATATGAGACAATTCTCTATATATTTTAGAGATGAGACCTTTATCAGAACCCTTAAATGTAAAGATGATTTCCCAATTTATTGCTTCCCTCCTAATCTTGTCTGCATTGATTTTGTTTGTACAAAAACTTTTTAACTTAATATAGTCAAAGTTATCTATCTGGTTTTCAATTAAGAGTTCCAGTTCTTCTTTGGACATAAATTTATTCCATCTCCACAGGTCTGAGAGGTAAACTATATTATGTTCCTCTAACTTGTTTACAAAATCACTCTTTATATCCAGATCATGAACCCATTTAGATCTTATCTTGGTATGTGGTGTTAGATGTGGGTCAAGCTCTTATTTCTTCCACACTAGTTTCCAGTTTTCCCAGCAGTTTTTGTCAAATAGTGAATACTTATCCCAAAAGCTGGGGTCTTTGGGTTTATCAAAAACCAAATTGCTATAGTTATTGCCTAGTTTGTCTTGTGATTCTATCCTATTCCATTGATCGACTACTCTATTTCTTAGCCAGTACCAAATGGTTTTGATGACCGCTGCTTTATAATATAGTTTTAGATCTGGTACAGCAAGTCCACCATCTTCAGCCTTTTTTTTCATTAATCCCCTTGAAATTCTTGACCTTTTGTTCTTCCAAATGAACTTTGCTACTATTTTTTCTAGATCTGTAAGATAATTTCTTGGGAGTTTGATTGGTATGGCACTAAATAAGTAAATTAGTTTGGGTAGTATTGTCATTTTTATTATATTCGCTCGTCCTACCCATGAGCATTTTAAGTTTTTCCAATTGACTAGGTCTGATTTGATTTGTGTGGAAAGTGTTTTGTAGTTTAGTTCATATAGTTCCTGACTATCCCTTGGCAGATAAATTCCCAAATATTTTATACTATCAACAGTTATTTTGAATGGAATTTCTTTTTGTATCTCTTGCTGCTGAACTTTATTGGTAATATATAAAAATGCTGATGATTTATGTGGATTTATTTTGTATCCTGCCACTTTACTAAAGGTATGAATTGTTTCTAGTAGTTTTTTAGTTGAGTCTCTAGGGTTCTCTAAGTATACCATCATGTCATCTGCAAAGAGTGATAATTTGGTTTCTTCACTACCTACTCTGATTCCTTTTATCTCTTTTTCTTCTCTTATTGCTAAAGCTAACATTTCTAATACAATATTAAATAGTAATGGTGACAGTGGGCAGCCTTGTTTCACTCCTGATCTTATTGGGAATGGTTCTAGTTTGACTCCATTACATATGATGCTTGCTGAAGGTTTTAAGTAGATACTACTAATCATTTTAAGGAAAAGCCCATTTATTCCTATACTCTCCAGTGTTTTTAATAGGAATGGGTGTTGGATTTTATCAAAGCCTTTTTCTGCATCTATGGAGATAATCATATGATTTTTATTAATTTGGTTATTAATATAATTGATTATGCTAATAGTTTTCCTAATATTGAACCAGCCCTGCATTCCTGGTATAAATCCTACTTGGTCATGATGTATTATCCTGGGGATGACTTTCTGTAATCTCATTGCTAATATCTTATTTAAAATTTTTGCATCAATATTCATTAGGGAAATGGGTCTATAGTTTTCTTTCTCAGTTTTCTCCCTACCTGGTTTAGCTATCAGCACCATATCTGTGTCATAGAAGGAATTTGGTAGTACACCTTCTTTCCCTATTTTTTCGAATAGTTTATATAGTATTGGGATTAATTGTTCCTTGAATGTTTGGTAAAATTCACATGTAAATCCATATGGTCCTGGAGATTTTTTCTTAGGGAGTTGATTAATAGCTTGTTCTATTTCTTTTTCTGAAATAGGGCTATTTAAATAATTTATTTCCTCTTCTGTTAATCTGGGCAATCTATATTTTTGTAGATATTCCTCCATTTCATTTACATTATCAAATTTATTGGCATAAAGTTGGGCAAAGAAACTCCTAATTATTACTCTAATTTCCTCTTCATTGGAGGAAAGTTCTCCCTTATCAATTTGAGACTAATAATTTGATTTTCCTCTTTCCTTTTTCTAATCAAATTAACTAAAGGCTTATCTATTTTGTTGGTTTTTTCATAAAACCAACTCTTACTTTTATTTATTAATTCAATAGTTTTCTTATTTTCAATTTTATTGATCTCCCCTTTAATTTTCAGAATTTCCAATTTGGTATTTAATTGAGGGTTTGTAATTTGGTCTTTTTCTAGCTTTTTTAATTGTAAGCCCAGTTCATTAATCTTCTCCTTCTCTGTTTTACGCAAGTAAGCATCTAGAGATATAAAATTACCCCTTATAACCGCTTTAGCCGAGTCCCACAAATTTTGGTATGTTGTCTCATTGTTGTCATTCTCCTGGATGAAATTTTCGATTGTGTCTATAATTTGCTCTTTCACCCATTCGTTCTTCAGGATTAGATTATTTAATTTCCAAATAACTTGTGGCCTATTTTCTCCTGGCCTTATATTACATGTGAGTTTTATTGCATCATGATCTGAGAAGGATGCATTTACTATTTCTGCTTTTCTGCATTTGATTTTGAGGTTTTTATGCCCTAACACATGATCAATTTTTGTATAAGTTCCATGAACCCCTGAGAAAAAAGTATACTCCCTTCTATCACCATTCAATTTCCTCCAGAGATCTATCATACCTAACTTTTCTAGCCTTTTTGTTAACCTCCCTAACTTCTTTCTTATTTATTTTGGAATTTGATTTATCTAATTCTGAGAGAGCAAGGTTGAGATCTCCCACTAGTATAGTATTACTGTCTATTTCTCCTTGCATCTCTCTTAACTTCTCCTCTAGGAATTTGGATGCTATACCACTTGGTGCATATATGTTAAGTATTGATACTGCTTCATTGTCTATGGAACCCTTTAGTAAAATGTAGTTTCCTTCCTTATCTCTTTTAATTAGATCTATTTTTGTTTTTACTTGATCCGAGATAAGGATTGCTACCCCTGCCTTTCTTTGTTCACCTGAAGCATAGAAGATTCTGCTCCAGCCCTTTACCTTCACTCTGTATGTATCTCTATGTTTTAGATGTGTTTCTTGTAAACAACATATTGTAGGATTCTGGCTTTTAATCCAGTCTGCTACCCACTTCCGTTTTATGGGAGAGTTCATCCCGTTCACATTCACAGTTAAAATAACTATATCTGTATTCCTTGCCATCTTATTTACCCAGAGTTATGATTTTCTCTTCCCTTTTCCCTCTCTCCCTTCCCCCCTCCCCAGTACTTTGCTCTTGATGACCACCTCCCACCAATAATCCTCCTCCCTTTAGAGTCCCTCCCTCCCCTTTATACCTTTCCCCTAATCCTTCTATTAGTTTATCCCTTTCCTTTTCTCCCCTCCCTCCTACCTTCCCACAAGGAGGGTCAGTGCTTTCTTTGAAGCCAAATGTGTCTAATATACTCTCTTAGAGTCCAATCTAATGAGAGTAAGGTTTACACAATACTCATCACCCTCCCTTCTTTCCCTCAATTATATTAGATCTTCTATGTCTCTTTATGAGATTTTGCCTTATTTTACCTCCTTTATTTTTACTTTATTTTGCCTCCTTTTCCCCCCTCCCCCCTTTTTCTTTTTCAGTATGGTATCCCTTCCACCTCTATTTTCTTTTCCATTATTATCAAAGAAAAATCAAATTATACTGCCATTCTTTAAAGGATACCTATAGTAGGAATATAGTTCTCAAGAGATTTCCTTTTTACCTTTTTATGTTTCTCTTGAGTTCTCTGTTTGGAGGTCAAATTTTTTGTTCAGATCAGGTCTTTTCATTAGAAATAGGTGAAATTCTCCTGTATCATTGAATGACCATCTTCTTCCCTGGAAGATGATGCTCATTCTAGCTGGATAACTTATTCTTGGCTGTAATCCAAGTTCTTTTGCCTTTCGGAATATCTGGTTCCAGGCCCTTTGATCCTTCAATGTGGAAGCTGACAGATCCTGTGTAATTCTAATGACAGTTCCTCGGTATTTGAACTGTTTCTTTCTAGCTGCTTGCAATATCTTTTCCTTGGTGCGATAGTCCTGAAATTTGGCCATGATATTCCTTGGGGTTTTAATTTTGGGGTCTCTTTCTGGAGGTGATCGGTGAATTCTTTCAATGCCAATTTTGCCTTCTGATTCTAAAACATCAGGGCAATTCTCTTTCATGATTTCCTGGAAGATAGCATCCAGGTTCTTTTTTTCATTGTGGCTTTCAGGGAGTCCGATAATCCTTAAATTGTCTCTCCTGGATCTGTTTTCCAAGTCAGTTGTTTTTCCTAGGAGATATTTCATATTTTCTTCTATTTTTTCATTTTTTTGTTTTTGTTTAACTGATTCTTGAAGTCTTATTGAGTCATTTACTTCTATTTGTTCAATTTTAATTTTTAAAGTATTATTTCCTTCAGTTATCTTTTTTAGCTCCTTTTGTAGCTGGCCAATTGAATTTCTGGATTCATTGCATTCTTTTTCCATTTTGCCAGTTTTATTTTTCAGTAAATTGTTGTCTTTTTCCAATTCACCAATTTTGTTTTTCAGTGAATTGTTGTCTTTTTCCAATTCACCAATTTTGTTTTTCAGTTCACCATTTTTATTTTCCAGTGAATTGGTGATTTTTTCCAATTCACCAATTTTGTTTTTCAGTGAACTGTTTTCTTTTTCCAATTCACCAGTCCAATTTTCCAGTTTTTGATATTTCTGTTGCCCTGATCTCAATTTATTTCCCCATTCTTCTTCTAGCTCTCTTTTGAGATTCTTAATGCAATCATCCAGGTAAGCCTTCTGAAAGGGAGACCAAATTAAGTCTGCCTTTGTGGCTTCATCTGGGATTGTTTTCTTAATGTCAGGATCTGGGGACTGTTCTATTTTTTCTCCGTAAAAGCTTTCTATGGTGAGAGCTCTCTTCTGCTTCTTGCTCATGATTTAAAGTTGGGATATTGGTCAAAAGCTGAGAAAACTGCAACAATTTGTATTTGCCCTGGGGCAGTTTGCCGAGTTGACTTCCGGTCTGAGGCTGGTCGGGCTAGATTCGCACTAGGACCACGTTTTCAGCTGTTCTCGATCCACCCCCTTCCAAAGGCAGATCTGCCAAAGCACCTGCCCACAAGCAGAGCAAAGTGGCCCAGGCGTCTCCCAGGGGCTTCCTGGGTGCCCAAAATCCACCCCTCTATCGCAGCCCTGACTTCCGCCCCGGCTGGAGTCTGATTGCGACCAGCGGCCGATTTCCCCTAAGGCTAACCTTCTCCGCAGTTCTTTCAAGGTAGATCTTTTATAGAAGTGCGTTGTAGTCCAAATGCTTGGCGAGGCCCTCACTAAGAAACCAGTTGGAAGGCTTACTTTGTCTGGGTTTGAGGGAATGTCGGAGGAGTTCACAGAGAAAGCTGTCCACAGTTCGCCATCTTGGCTCCGCCCCCAACACCATCTCTTCTAAGATAAATACAGTTGGCAACTGCATTGCTGAAGTATGTCTTGCATTAGTCAAATGAAGCAAAGTGGTATTTCAGAGGAGAAAGAGAGATAAAGAGATACTGAGAGACAGAAGGAAAGCAGAGAGGAAAGGACTGGAAATTCCTAGGGGCAAATATTCAATAAGAATATTGAAGTCTCAAGGATGAAAGCAGAAGTTGAAGGGGAAAGATTGAGCAAGGAAGATAAATAACCTTGAGAAAATGGTCAGAAGACCAGTAGATGGCAGCAATATGAATCTGAACCAAGTGATATGCATTAATAGATTAACAATTCTATACCTAGGAATAAGTAGATAAGGCACATGTAAAGAAATGGCTAGATATCTCATGGATCTATACTTTCTATTTATTTTTTCTAGTAAATTTATTTATTTTTAATACACATTATAAATCAGGTAGAGAGAGAAAAAGCAGAGCAAAAGGAAAAACTATGGGAGAGATTTTTTAAAAAGTGAACATAACATGATGATTTACATTCAGTCTCCTTAATTCTTTTTCTAGATGCCAATGGCATTTTCTGTCCAAAATCTATTGGGATTGCTTTGGATCACTGAACCACTGAGAAGAATTGAGTTTTTCATAGTTGATCATCACACATTCTTGTAATTATGTACAATGTATTCCTGGTTCTGCTTGTTTCACTCAGCATCAGTTCATGCAAATCTTCCCAGGCTTTTCTGAAATCAGCTTGTTCATCATTTTTATAGAAGAATAATGTTCCATTACCTTTATATACCACAACTTGTTCAATCATTTCCCAATTGATGGATATCTGTTCATTTTCCAATTCTTTGTTACCAAAAGAGCTGCTGCAAGCATCTTTGCACAAGTGGGTCCTTTTCCCTTCTTTATAATTTCCTTGGGATACAGACCCAGTAATGGCAATGCTGTCAAAGGGTCTTTGGGCATAGTTTCAAATTGCTCTCCCGAATGGTTGGATCATTTCACAACTCCACCAACAATGCATTAGTGATGGATCTATACTTTAAAGGAATTCCAGCAACCTGTGTGTTTACCCTATTCATGACTGGTATTCAAATACTAATTTAGGCTGTGCTACAAAAGTATATTTTTCCTTATATCTTTTTTTAGTGTGGTAAATGCTTTACTGATTAATTTGGGGCTATTAATAAACTCTGTAGTTAGAGTAGAAATGGGATTGACTGTGTTTCTGTTCCCTGAAATACCTGACCTAATGAGTGCATCACCATGTCATGATTCAAGACATCAGTAAAAATGTGCACTATCAGGTGCCCATGCACAAGTCCTGCCTGTGAGTTTGGGGCAAGTTATTTAACCTCTCAGTGCCTTCAGGAACTTTTCAAGATTATGAATTTCATATTTATATCAGCAAAGGGAACTTGTATACTGGAAGTTCCTTATACCCACTAGCAAACTGCCTCCCTATACTCCCACCTCTTAAATCAAAGTGCCAATATATATACAATACACAAACCTATAGTAATGCTTTCTGCCATGAAAAGTCTATACTTTGACAATAATTTTTTAAAAAATCATCCTAGACCACTCTGCCTTGAAAGTATGCAGCTACTGAAATCATATCTGCTATATATCTTGATGATCTTTTATACTGATCTCTGAAAAATGATATTCAAATAAAAGAACTAAATGAAAAGCTATTTGAGGTGGATTCTGGCCAATGCAGTTAAAATTCAAGCATTTACCAGAGTTAGAGCAAGACCACTGCCAAGGAAAGTCCAAAGCAGGAAAGTCAGCTACAACAGTTTCCACATGCAGACACAGCCTGAAAATCCTTGTCAGTGAGCAAAAAAAGAAAGGAGGAAATAAATTTTGAGTGGTTTGCATATTTTGCTTGGTCCCATTCACTAGAAACTTTATAAACTACACTTATCTATGTCTCATTAATCATAGGACTTCATTATAAAATGTTTCTCTGTCATATTTTATGAACATGTATGTGATATATATACTTGTGGTCATAAAGTAATGTCTGCATCTTCAACATTCTTTGAAAAAACATAATAATAATAACACAATTTTAAAATGATAGTGTAACTATGCTTTGGTGTCACATATTACTGATAAAAATGAATAAAAAGTCCCACTAAAGCACCAAAAAAGTAATTGCTATCCCTCATTCACATTAGAACACTATTCAAAAAAAGTGCTATATTATTTTTAATGTATTTTTGAACAAATGAAATATAGGTGATGGAGTCAAATATTTATTCCAACATAACTATAAATTATTTTAATACTGGTAGCTAGACCTATTACAAATATGTCAGGAATATGAATCTGTTTTACACATGCCTCTAAAATCTGAATAGAATTTGTGCCATACTTAGATCCATATATTTTGCTTTTAGTTTAATAATGCTTTTTGTTTTCAACATCACCATAATTTTCAAATCTAGCTCCCTATCATATCCTATCCCCTACTCAGCAAAACTGAACCTTCTCTTAAAACAAAGAAAAAACAGATTAGCAAAAATAGTGGATATTTTACAGTGTATGAGATGTTCTGTACCTATAGCCCCTTCCCCCATCTAAAAGTAAAGATCTGATTTGTACATTTTCTAACACCAATATTTGTCATTATTGGCTTCCATATCTGGCTTCCTTTTCATGTTCTTTTTATTTACCTTACTGTAGTAATGACTGTTGCTCTCTTGGTTCTGCTTACTTTATTCAACATCAAGTTTTCTTTAAATTCATCAATTTTTACTGCATAAAAATAGCCTATTAAATTAATATACCATATTTTATTCAGTCATTTGCAATTAATGTTTTGGCATCTTTGATATTTCATTTTGGTACCAAAACATTAATTGGCAATTAAAGATATTTTTGCTACTAAAAAAAATACTGCTATGCATATTTTGGTATTTAAGGATTTGACTTTCATTAAAAATCCTTTCATCCACTATTACTTTTTTTTAAAAGGAAGATGGGTATAAGCATTTATACAGTTCCTACTGTGTGCCTGGCACTATGCTGAGCACTTTCAAATAATCTCTCATTTAATCCTCACGACAACCCTGAGAGGTAGGAGCTACTATTATTCCCATTTTACAGTTGAGCAAACTAAGGCAGACAGGGATAAGTGACTTGCTAGATGAGAACTCAGGGGATCTTGATTCTAGGACCAACAGCTACTTCCAAAAAACTTTGGGATGTAAAAATTTTCTACATAAACATTTCAGAGTCCTGTGATATTACTTCACCCAAATAGGAACTTCCTCTACTGCCATAGATTAAAGTATATTTTTAACTCATAATCTTAAAAATGTGATTGTAGCTCAGAGATATCAGATAACCAAATGGTCAATGGCCACATAGTTTCCTAAGCATCAGATTATTTTCACCCAAGTCTTGATTTCACATCCAACATTCTACCTAATAATCTTGCTGTCAATCAGAAACTTTCTCCTCAGTACAAAATGAGGAGGATATGTAACAGTATCAAACTAATCAGCATCTATGGTAGTATACATGATGTGATAACAAGTTGACTAAAAAGTCTCCCTATCCCCAAATACCTTTTCCACTGACATGCCACAATCACTTATTTTTGTGGGATAGGGAAAGGGGAAGGGAAGAAGCATTTATAAATACTGCTTTATAAATATTATCTCATTTGAACTATCTGGATGGACATAAGAAGTTCTATTCAAATAAAACTTTTATTTGAAAATTGTAAATGTTATCATTATTATTAGTCATAAGGCTCTCAGATCATCTAACAAAGAATATGTATGAAGGAACAAGGCATGGGGTAGACAGATTTTGAGAGAAGAACAAAAAAGCATCAAAAGCATGGGGTACTTGTATCCTAGGCAGACTAGAGAAACATGTAGATATTTGGGTGCCTAACAGGTTGACAAAATCATACATTTAAAGTCAAAGGGAATCTTTCAAGGGCATTTAATCTAACACTCTCATTTCATAGATGAAGGAAGCTGACATCCAGAGAGTCTGAATGACTAGTCCAAGATAATATATACATTAAGTGGCAAAGGAAAGGATTTGAACTCAGGTTCTCTGGAAACTTTCCCCTTCTTTCCTTCCCTCCCCCCCCAAACCTGTGGGGTTTTTTTCTACTGTCATTTCTAAAGCTGTGGATAGAAGATAAAGGAGAAAAGGGACAACAAAGAGCAGGAGACACACCAGAAATAAATTTTGCCTCTTTTGCAAATTTGCCTGCAATCATGTATGAATGGAGACAATCTGGTTGAATCTTCAGGCTCTAAGATTTAACACAGCCATAATAGTGAGAAAACAAATACTCTGCATAAGTCTAACCAACACAGTTCTTCAATGTTGCTTATTTTAGCTTGCAAATAGATTTTAAAAATACAAATTTTAAAAACTAAACTAGTGTTTTAATATAAAGAAAAGGAGAACAAAAACCATCATTTTCATGATGATAACTTGGCCTCTTTTTTTTTTCTTGCAGGCAAAATCCATCCAGAGGTAAAAAACAAAGCCCACAGTGACATTAAGGGCATTGTCACAAAGGACACTACTGTTAGAAAGAAATCTGTGAGGAAACATTTTATAACCTATTGCTCTCAGAATGTAATAACTGCCCTGACTTGGTCTTTACTCTATGCCTTTTTTTCCCCCACCTAATTCATTCTAAAATTGGATATTTTATAACTGGGATTTACACGAATCCTATTCTTTCTCTGTAATCAGCTCAACTAGATGTGGAAATTACAATTTGCCAGGAGCTACATCTGAAAGTGGAGGTATCCTAACTCCAGGGTTAAGGAGAGTTGTATTTCTGATAAACAGAAATGGCACATCTTTTAAACATTGCTTCTGGCCAATTCTTTGAATTTTCTACATTATCTCATATGGGGAATTACATTGATAAGCACTGCCAACCTTACCCCCAAACCACTCCAAAAAAAAAGTATTATAAAAATTGAGAAAGCAAAACATGCACCACACAATCTACTCTTTTGAATATGTTTGAGGAAGGATGTGAGGGGAGGACTGGGTATGCAATCATAAAGAAAGAATAACAAAGATAGCTATCAAACTAAGATAAGATTATTTCCATCACTCTTCTTACCAGACTGTTTTCAGTATAAATGAGAAAACATATATGAATCACTTTAAGCCCCTCAGAGGAAAAGCACTGAATAAATTCAGGATTGCATTGCTATTATTAATGTTATTATTGTTATTATCATTGGTGGTTGGGAGCAAAAAGTCAGTGAGCAGAAGAGGTCTGAAAAGCAATTAAATAAACTGACTATATGGGGATTTTCATGATTTTTATTTCTAATTTATCATTTAAATCATACAATCCTAACAATTTCATATTTTAAGTGATTGTCAAAGAAAAAAGGAAGTTCTTAACATAGATATTGGAAACTGTACTTTTGTAATTCCTAAGGGATGTTGATTAGTGGTATAAAGGACATTATTGAAGATGCACATAACTGAAAAAGGTGAGCCATTCATGTAACAAGAATGATAGACAAGTCAAATGGTACCTTGGGATCCCAAAGTAATCAAAAGGAAAAAAAAAGAGGAAAATCTCCCAAGTATAGAGGATTTATGGAAAATAACACAGACATAAATCTCATAAAAAGGAAACAGAGGGGTTAAAGTATATATTAATGGAGAAAATATTCCGCAACAATGAAATTTTAGATTCTGTAGTGTCAAAGTACCCTGATGTGCTATGGATCAAAAAGACTTATTTTTCCAAATCTTCTACCTCATTTTGAGCATCCAAGCTTCTATACTGTTGAGATATGAGCAGATGCCATTTGAAGGTATCTCATAAAAGGGTGCTTTTCTTCAGGTACTTAGTAAGGTAACTTAGTAAGGGGAAAATTGATCAATAGTTTTATCAGTTCATTTTACTAAAGAAGATCCCATTAAGTCTGTGAGTAGAAATTTTGTACTAATAGATCCCAAAAATTGTTATGGAGAACCTAAAAAATGTAGGGAAAAAGAGCACTTCACCTTCTCCTTTCTCCACCAATGTCACTGGCTAACCTACCCATCAATCCAAATTAAATCAGCCAACAACTGTAATCACTTATACTAATCCTGACTAGCCTGAAGTTGACTGACATCAGGGTGATATTGGCTACATGTATACTGGAGATGACAGTATATGTTCTTTCCCCTTCCCTCAACTGATTCAACAGCAAAAAAAAAAGGGGGGGAGGGGCAGGTAGAGATTTCAAGAAGCAATATGAGAATACAAGGTGTCCAATCTATTTCTTTGTACATTAAAGTCAAAGTGACGTTTCTACATTTTTAGTCTAATGCTTAGTGTCTCTCCTACTGTACCATAACCAGAGTAGGAAGTGGGGAGACCTCCAAATGGAATTTAAGCATCCTTAAATAGAACAATGCTCCCCATCTCCAAGGGTCTCTTTTTGGTTGTGACCTAAAATCACAATAATAGCAAAATGAATGAAGTCAGGCATCTGTTTTGACTCTTCCAAAATATCCAGAGATCCATCTAGACAGAGCCAATGGAAATGCTTTCGATGGTAAGAATGTGATAGATAACATTATAAATAGTGCTTCCAGCTCTCTAGTCTTTGTATTAGAAGTAGAAACTGAAGGAGTATCTTGAAATTGTTAAGTTTTAGTCACCGAGTTTACATAACTACCAATTTCTTTTACAAAGAGCTATCCTAAGTTGTGTTTGCATCTGTCAATCAGTACCAGCCTCTAACTGATCAGTTAGAAAACAAAGGGATATAGAGGCAAGGGGAAATGGGGTGAGGCAGGGTGAGAATCAAATAGGTTTGACATTTTTAAAATGGCTGAATCTTCTGTTTTTCACTGAAATGTGTCAGATATCTTAACTGACAAATCACCTACTTCATCTCCCTTCCCCCTTCGCAAAATGGTTTCCATTTACAAAAGGTACAAAAATGACACATATTTATGGAAACTTCTATGCTACTTCGACATATGAATTAGAGGTAGGAACAGGACTTAGGTTTCACTGGCATTGGAAACTCCCTGTACCAGTCCAGGTCAGCATTTCTCTGCAGCTTATAAACTTAGAGGGTTGTCCAGAGTACTGAGACATTAAATGACTTATGGAGGATCACAAAAGTGGTTTGTGTGGAAGGCAGGACTTGGACCCAGGTTTGTGGTCTCAAAGTCAATTCTCTATGCATTATACCACCCTGCCAGGTGAACTATAGATACAAAGAAGAGATGACTATTTAAGTGGGTCATTCAGATGGCTTTGTTTTTCTAACAGTAGCAGTGGATTTGTTCACCCTATAGACAAGTCCTTTCTCTGGCTGGAGCCAGGAACACAATCCATTTCTAAAGAAGGACAAAAATCCAAATTAACCCCACATGGGTTCTGAATACATCAGAGATGATTTCTATCATGTCAGATATAGAGAACTACAGACACAAACAGATATGACACAGATATGGAAATTCAGAGAGTCAGCATAGTATAATGGCTAATGAACTGACTTCAAAGCCAAAAAATATGAATTCATGTACCACCTTTGACACATAGGAGCTGTGTGACCCTGGGTAGTGGGTTGAGAGCTGGTTCTAGAAACAAAAAGACTGGAATTTAAATGTAGTCTCAGATAGTTACTTACCTGCCTGACTTGGGGCAAATCACTTGACCTCTCTCAGTCCCCATTTCCTCATCTGTAAAGCAAGCATATTATATCACCTACCTCTCAGGGTTGTTATGGGCTCAAATAAAATAATAATTGTAAAGCATTAAGCACAGTGTCTGCCACATAGTTATAAATGTTAGCTATTGTTACTATTATATTATAAAATAATTTATTATTAGGGAGAGCTAGATGACATAGTGAATAGAACCCTGGACTTGGAATTAGGATGTCTCATCTTCATGAGTTCAAATCCAGTCTCTGACACTTACTACTAATATGTGATCCTGTTTACCTCAGTTTTCTCATTTGTAAAATGAGCTAGAGAAGGAAATGGCAATCATTCCAGTATCTATCTTTGGGGGAAAAAAAGACTAAATGAGGTCATGAAGAACAGTCGGACATAATCGAAATAAATTATTATTTTTATATTACTATATAAATGTTGGCTTTTGTTGATGTTATTTTAATGTCTCAATATTCTAGGCAGTTCTCAAAGACTTTAAAATGCATAGAAAGTGCTAACCTACATGGAGAGAAGGAGTTTTCTCATCCAACAATTCCCTAACCCATATACCCATAAAATCAAGTAACATCTCTATTCCTGTCAAAATTTAAATATCTACATTATTCCTAACTTCTAAATCTATGGAGATGTAAATAATATCCAAGTAAATCTTTGTATGCTTGAAACATTAATTATTCCTTAATATTTTTTTTCTCTCAGATGGACCTTCAGTTGTCAGTTCCTCAGTAAAGGTCTTCTATCTAAATACTTGACTGGCCTTCTCTGTTTCCTCTTCTCTTTTTTATTATAGATTTCTCATTCCTCAACCCTTTGCTATCTGTCTTTCAACCATCACTCAAATGAAACTGCCTCATCTAAAATTACCAATTATCCCTAAATTGTGTGACCCTAGACAAGTTATGTAACTGCTGTTTTTTTCAATTTCCTCATCTGTAAAATGAAAACAGTCATAGTACATAACTCTGACTTATTAAGAGGATTAGAAAAACACCTTTATAAACGTTATACAAATGCTAGATATTACTATTCTCATCATCATGGACCCTTAGGTTTGCAATTCCTTTCTAGGCTTGGAATCAGATGGCCTCATTTTCATGAGTTCAAACCCAGCCTCTGACACAATATGTGACCCTGTTTACCTCAGTTTCCTCATTTGTAAAATGAGCTGGAGAAGGAAAATGGCAGCCACTCTAGTACCTTTGCAAAGAAAACCCCAAATGGGGTCATGAAGAGACAGATAATGATTGAAATAAATTATTTATATTACTATATAAATGTTATTTTAGGGAATGTTTATTAGACAAAGAGTTTGAAGTTCAATCACAATCACTTCAAGCCCCTAATTCAGAAAATGACTAGCATTTAGTGAGAGGTTTAGCTCTCTGCCTTACATTGATATCTAAGTCAAATTATTCCATGGCCTCTTTGTGATTGAAGTAAAATTCAAATTACCAGAAATATATCTGAATAAAGATGCCACAGACTATATTTTACAGTCTGTGTTGATAAGTCAATATGAGGAGAGGAAGTTTGAGAAAGTTCAGACCTTCTTTCATACTTTAGGAAGATCAGCCCCATGGTGCAGACAGCCCAAGTTTTCTGTTCCAAGATGCTCTGGAGCCAGTAGCTGGGCTCTGTATCTCCTTCTCTTCCACAGCTCACATCTATTTCTCTTTCTTCTTTGGCTGGTGGTAGGTTCTTCTCAGTGTAACTCTAAATGGACTCCCACTCTTTTTTCAGCTGCCAATCTCTCTCTGGCTCTGAACTCATTCTTGCTTTAATGCAGGTTTTCAAGATTTGCCTCCCTTTTCCCCAGCTGAAGCAGGTTTCCTGTCATACTTAGTTCTAATGGTCTAATTCAATGAAGAAGCGTTCTTACCTAAGAAAGGTAAATATTCAAGTGAAATGCAGGAATCAAGCAATGGTCCCAGATCCTTAGACATAATAAACCAAGATTCTTTCCTGCTTTCTTGGAATTCCCAAAACCTGGCATATTGTAAGTTCTCAATCAATAGTTGACTGTTTAATTGACAATGTCATCAGCTCCCACAAGTTTAATTATGCTTAATTATATAGCCCCAGTCTCTTCTGAGTTGTAGTCCTACACCATAAAATGCCTTAGACATTTCAGAATGGATATCCCAGAAACATCTCAAACTCAACACATCCAAATCACCTAGTCTCAAAAAACATTTTCCCTCCCAACTTTCCCCATTTCTGTCAAGGATTTACATGTCTTTTTGGACTCCTAGGTTTATTACTTTTATGTTACCTTGACTCCTTTACTGGTGTCATCTCTGATTCCTCACTTCATTGATCCAAATCTTGACTTTTCTTTTTCTACATCTTTCATGACTGATTTGCTCTCTTTATTCACAAAGCCTTCATTCAGGCTATCACCAACTCTTAGGTAGACCACTGCAGTGACTTCCTAATTGACCTCTCTTCCTCAAGGTTCCCCTCATTTCAATTCAAGCTTTGCAGAGCTGCTAAAATGATTTTTCTAAAATGTAGATCTAATCATGTCACTTTCTCTACCCATTGAACTCCAGCCACAATCTGTTTCTTCTAGGATAAGCTAGAAACTCTTCTATTTTTAAAACCCTTCATAACTTGACCTTCATCTATCAACCTAACATCATTAGATATTCATTCCCCTCCTATACTATACAGTTCGGCCAAACTGAATTTCTCTTTATTCTTCATACATACCCTTTGCTTAGAGTTTATTCCCTTTTTACCTCTTCCTCACTCAATCTCTTATTTACTTTGAGGCACAGATCAGTTTAAGCACACCTATACCTACCTAAGGCTTTAATCACTAATTACCTTGCATTTAACTATTTTTTTTTGTATTATATATATATATGTGCATATATACATACATACATATGTGTATGTAATATTGTATGTTGTCTCTCCCCTCACTTCTGAATTAAAATACATATACATTACCTCTTGCCTATACTATTGTAATGGCCTTGTAAATCAATGCTTATTAACTGATTGATTAATTATGAATAAAGGCTATTTTGTTTTTGTCTTTATATCCCAGAGTCTAATATATATCCTGGCACATAATAGGTGTTTAATAAATTTTTATTGATTCATTTATCAAGGTTAAGTTTTTTCATACTCCTATATACCATATAAGATATATGATCATCTCATTCAATCTAACCCTTTAACACTAAAATTAAAATATGAACATACAACATAACCAATTGATCTTATCATTCTTAGGTAGCTCACCAAAGAGTCATTGTGTGTGAATGACTGATACAATCTTATTATTTAATAGCTCAGATAATTATATTGTTCTAGTGATCTTAGTGAAAGATATAATGGTTACTAGATATTTATTGAGGATATCAGTGCTTCAGTAGGGGTCAGATTCGATGACTTTTAAGGGACTTTTGAAATTTAAGATTATATGATTCCATGAATCTCAAAAGGGCCTTCAGAACTGACACTAGTAAATTAGTTTATTTATTTAAAATATTTTTGTGGTAGGAAAGGGATAGACCTACTATAACAGAATTGACCTACTATAAAATAGCTAAAGGAACAAGAGGTTACTTTAAGTAAGTATAGTACCACTATAGTATAGGACTATAGTCCTATGGATACTACAATAGGAACAATGAATTTCACCTACTGGGCTACAAAAATATTTAAATGTATAGCCACTGAACTAAAGTAAATGGGAAGAATCATAAATCTTTCATAATTTGACATTTGGATGGATCTATGATCCAATGTGGATACTTCCTCCAATAGTTCAAATTGTAACCCATACACACCTTATCATACTGTATGATTCCTGTCATAATATGTTCTTTGAAAAACATTACATAAAGGATCTATTCTACATGCTAGGAACCTTCTAATTCTCCTGACATTGCATGAATAACAGTGGAGAACAATGGTTATCACTGGTTATCTTTCACTCTTTGATCACCAGCATACTCCCTTTTTGGTCCTACACTTCTCCAATGAGGTCTATATTCCACTCTTCCTAAACAATTCTTTCTTATTGTAATGAATTTTTACACTCTATTCAAACCCATCTTGCTTTTAATCCATTACTTGTTGGATCACCTCAAATTTTAATTCTTTGAAAACTCTATATCCCATGATTCATAGCTCTGCAACATCAGAAGAGAATAAAATAATGTTTAAAAAGTGGGTCTTCCAGCAGTGTTTCTACTGGGCCTATATCCCAAAGAGATTTTTAAGGAGGGAAAGGGACCCACATGTGCAAAAATGTTTGTGGCAGCCCTTTTTGTAGTGGCAAGAAACTGGAAATTGAAAAGATGCCCATCAATTGGAGAATGGCTGAATAAATTATGGTATATGAATGTTATGGAATATTATTGTTCTGTAAGAAATGACCAACAGGAGGATTTCAGAGAGGATTGGAGAGACTTGCATGAACTGACGCTGAGTGAAATCAGCAGAACCAGGAGAACATTATACACAGCAACAAGACTATACGATGATCAATTTTGATGGACATGGTTCTCTTCAACAATGATGTGATTCAAACCAGTTGTGCTGCGATGAAGATAGTCATATACATCCAGAGAGAGGCCTGTGGGAACTGAGAGTGAACCACAACACAGCATTTTAACGCTTTCTGTGAATATTTCCATGCATTCTGTTTTCCTTCTTAGGTTGTTTTTTTTCTTCTTCTCTTTCTAGATCTGATGTTTCTTGTGTAGTAAGATAACTGTATAGATATGTATACATGTATTGTATTTGTCATATAATTTATCCTATCTAGCATGTATTAGATTACCTGTCATCTAGGGGTGGGGGGCGGGGGGAGGGAAAGGAAAAGCTTTGGAAAAAAAAAGTTTTTTTTTGCAAAGGTCAATGTTGAAGTCACTCATATGTTTTGCAAATAAAAAGCTTTATTAAAAAAAAATAAAAAATAAAAAATAAAAAGTGGGTCTTTGTTTCAGGAAAACAACAATAATCACAACTACAAAACTGAGGGTCATTTTGTAAGCTTCTCAAAAGCAATGCAGCCTGCTCCCTTCCTGTTCAATTCTGGGACCTATTCATAATCGACCTCCTGTGTCTGTCTGAGATATAGGTATTAATGCTCTATGGGTTATCTATGCAACAGCATATCATAGTCTGGACAAAAGGTATTCTTTTTCCACTTGGTTCTTCCTCAAAAGAAATGTCAATAAACAAACTAATACATTATTCATGACCGTTTCCATAGGAAAGGATTATTGAATTTTAAAAGTCTGAGAAACTCCTCCAACCTATTTGTTCAGTGTTTCTAGATAAATATATTCCTATAGAAGATACTTATGCTACTGGGTTAGTGGAAAAATTCTGCTTGTATTTTACATAAAAGCAACAGAATGTTTTGGAAGTAAAATAAATTAAAATGGGAAGAGTGATCATTTAGATCAGTAAAATGTTTAGCATAAAATCCAGCAACAAATTTTTTTTAAATAATATAAATTCTATTGATCAGAGAAATGCAAATTAAGACAACTCTGAGGTACCAATACACACCTGTCAGATTGGCTAAAATGACAGGAAAAGATAACGATGAATGTTGGAGGGGATGTGGGAAGACTGGGACACTGATGCATTGTTGGTGGAGCTGTGAACGGATCCAACCATTCTGGAGAGCAATTTGGAGCTATGCTCAAAAAGTTATCGGACTGTGCATACCCTTTGACCCAGCAGTGTTTCTATTGGGCTTATATCCCAAAGAAATCATAAAAGAAGGAAAGGGCCCCACATGTGCAAGAATGTTTGTGGCAGCTCTTTTTGTGGTGGCTAGAAACTGGAAATTGAGTAGATGCCCATCAATTGGAGAATGGCTGAATAAATTAGGGTATATGAATGTTATGGAATATTATTGCTCTATAAGAAACAACCAGCAGGACGATTTCCGAGAGGCCTGGAGAGACTTGCATGAACTGATGCTGAGTGAGATGAGCAGAACCAGGAGATCGTTGTACACGACAACAACAGTACTGTATGAAGATCAGTTCTAATGGACATGACTCTCTTCAACAATGAAATGCTTCAAACCAATTACAATTGTTCAGTGAAGAAGGCCATATACACCCAGAGAGAGGGATGTGAAATGTGGACCACAACATAACATTTTCATGTTCTTTATTGATGTTTGCTTGCATTGTATTTCCTTTATCAGATTATTCTCTCTTATAGATACAATTTCTCCTGAACAAAAAAATGATGTGTGGCAATAACTATACATATATTCGATTTAAGTATTCTAACATAATTATCATGTAGTGGATATCCTGCTATCTGGGGAGGGGTGGGGAGTAGGGGGGAAAAATTTGTAACAGAAAGCTTTGTAAAGGTTAATATTTAGGAATTACCCATACATATGTTTTGCAAATAAAAAGTATTAATAAAAAATTAAAAATAAAATAAAATAATATAAATTATTTCATAAGAACCTTGGGTCCTACATGACAGACTTGGGCATGATTCTGGGGTCTTGAATATCTCATAAAATATTATATAATCTGTGATCCCACCCCAGGAATATCTTGATTTCAACAAAACACAACTAATTTTTTCCTATCTCAGGGAAATCACAAGAAAGTATTTGGCTCACTTCATTCTTCAAAAGAGGGCCTTTAGTTCTCCTGCAACAACTTAATCTAATAACAAATATAACACAGGACAGATTTCATTTAGCCTGTCCCTCCCCTCAAAAACAATAACCACAGAATAGCTCATACCCTAGATCCTCAATTTTAGAAAAAACTGTCCTCTCCTATCTAAATAGTATATTTATAGAATATAGTATATAGTTTATACAAACTATAGACCAATTTCCCTAATGAATATTGATGCAAAAATTTTAAATAAGATATTAGCAATGAGATGACAGAAAGTCATCCCCAGGATAGTACACTATGACCAAGTAGGATTTATACCAAGGATGCAGGGCTGGTTCAATATTAGGAAAACTATCAGCATAATTAATTATATTAATAACCAAATTAACAAAAACCATATTATTATCTCAATAGATGCAGAAAAAGCCTTTGATAAAATCCAACACCCTTTCCTATTAAAAACACTACAGAGTATAGGAATAAATGGGCTTTTCCTTAAAATGATCAGTAGCATCTATTTAAAACCATCAGCAAGCATCATATTTAATGGAGACAAACTAAAACCATTCCCAATCAGAACAGGAGTGAAACAAGGCTGCCCACTGTCACCATTACTATTTAATATTGTATTAGAAATGTTAGCTTTAGCAATAAGAGAAGAAAAAGTGATAAAAGAAATCAGAGTAGGTAATGAAGAAACCAAATTATCACTCTTTGCAGATGACATGATGGTATACTTAGAGAACCCTAGAGACTCAACTAAAAAACTACTAGAAACAATTCACAACTTCAGCAAAGTGGCAGGATTCAAAATTAATCCACATAAATCATCAGCATTTTTATATATTACCAACAAAGTTCAGCAGCAAGAGATACAAAAAGAAATTCCATTCCAAATACCAGATGATAGGATAAAATATTTGGGAATCTATCTGCCAAGGAAAAGTCAGAAACTATATGATCTAAACTACAAAACACTTTCCACACAAATAAAATCAGGCCTAATCAACTGGAAAAATATTAAGTGCTCATGGGTAGGCAGAGCGAACATAATAAAAATGACAATACTACCCAAACTAATCTACTTATTTAGTGCCATACCAATCAAACTCCCAAGAAATTATTTTACAGATCTAGAAAAAATAGTAGCAAAGTTCATTTGGAAGAACAAAAGCTCAAGTATTTCAAGGGAATTAATGAAAAAAAAAAGGCAGATGAAGGTGGCCTTGCTGTACCAGATCTAAAACTATATTATAAAGCAGCGGTCATCAAAACCGCTTGGTACTGGCTAAGAAATAGAGCAGTCGATCAGTGGCACAGGATAGGTTATCAGGACAACCTAGGCATTAACCTTAACAATCTAGTGTTCAATAAACCCAAAGACCTCAGCTTTTGGGATAAATACTCTCTATTTGGCAAAAACTGCTGGGAAAATTGGCAACTAGTGTGGAAGAAATTAGGGCTTGACCCATACCTAACACCACATACCAAGAGAAGATCTAAATGGGTTCATGATCTAGATATAAAGAGGGACTTTGTAAGCAAGTTAGAGGAACGTAATATAGTTTATCTCTCAGACCTGTGGGGATGGAATAAATTTATGTCCAAAGAAGACCTGGAACTCCTAATTGAACACCAGATGGATAATTTTGATTATATTAAGTTAAAAAGTTTCTGTACAAACAAAAGAAATGCAGACAAGATTAGGAGGGAAGCATCAAATTGGGAAATCATCTTTACATTTAATGGTTCTGATAAAGGCCTCATTTCTAAAATATATAGAGAATTTCTCATATATATATAAGAATTCAAGCCACTCTTCAATAGATAAGTGGTCAAGGGATATGAACAGACAATTTTCAGATGAGGAAATTAAAACTATTTATAATCATATGAAAAGGTGCTCCAAATCACTATTGATCAGAGAAATGCAAATTAAGACAACTCTGAGGTACCACTACACCCCTGTCAGATTGGCTAAAATGACAGGAAAAGATAACGATGAATGTTGGAGGGGATGTGGGAAAACTGGGACACTAATACATTGTTGGTGGAACTGTGAACGGATCCAACCATTCTGGAGAGCAATTTGGAGCTATGCTCAAAAAGTTGTCAAACTGTGCATACCCTTTGACCCAGCAGTGTTTCTACTGGGTCTATATCCCAAAGAGATCTTAGAGGAGGGAAAGGGCCCCACATGTGCAAGAATGTTTGTGGCAGCCCTTTGTGTAGTGGCTAGAAACTGGAAACTGAAGGGATGCCCATCAATTGGAGAGTGGCTGAATAAATTATGGTATATGAATGTTATAGAATATTATTGCTCTGTAAGAAATGACCAGCAGGACGATTTCAGAGAGGCCTGGAGGGACTTGCATGAACTGATGCTGAGTGAAACGAGCAGAACCAGGAGATCATCATACACAGCAACAACAGTATTACATGATGATCAATTCTGATGGACATGGCTCTCTGCAACAATGAATTGTCTCAAACCAGTTCCAATTGTTCACTGAAGAAAACCATATACACCCAGAGAGAGGGATATGAAATATGGACCACAAAGTAACATTTTCATGATCTCTATTGACATTTGCTTGCATTGTGTTGCCTTTCTCTGATTCTTTTTTTTTTCTTGTAGATAGGATTTTTCTTGCATAACTTCTCAAGCATTTCAACATTATTAACATGTAGTGGACTTCCTGCCATCTAGGGGAGGGGAGGGGACTGGGGGTAAAATTTGTAATGGAAAGCTTTGTAAAGATCAAGGCTGGGAAACTACCCATACATATGTTATACAAATAAAAAGCTTTAATTAAAAAAAAAAAACAAAGACTCACTATAAATCAGTTGAAATATCAGAGTGATATCATTTCAGGTATATAGGTTGAATACAATTTCTACAGGCCTAATGGTTTTTGAAAGCTGTTTATCAATGCAACTTTTTCCTACATTTAACTTGCATTATAAAAAAATAACATTTTTCACTCATATTAGCAGTATTCATTGTGATGGTGGTTTTTCTTCTCATTATTCTGATATTAATCTACTATAAGCTATACTATACATAGGGATATCTTTTATCTTATCGTAATTCAGCTGGCATGTGGACAAACCTTCTGGTCTCTATGGATATAGCCTGGATTCAAGCCACCTTCTAAAGACGAAAGTCAAATACAAAAATGTAGATAGGTCATACGGGCAGACCTAGTTGTGACTATTCTCAAAAAAATCCTTTGAAATAAAAGCTAGACTGCTAGTATGAATGAGCTAAAAGATAAAATGAAATTTTCTAATGAAATATAGTAGCTTAGAAGAATTCTAGAACCAGAGGGGACCTTAGAGCTCGTGTACTCCAGTTCTTGTATTTTACAAGGCTCAAATGGTTATAAAAGATACCTAAAATCACACAGCTAGTTAATGTTAATGTCATAATTAAAATTAGAACCCAAATCTCCTAGATCTTACTTTCATGCCCTTTGTAGTAGAAATAAACTGCTTCTGTAGTTTTTTTTTATTTTATCTACAATAGACATTAATTATATTACTGTCCTAATAAAGTCAATTAATGGTGAACAAGCATTTGTGTCTCAGTGGATAGAGCCCTGGGTTTAGAATGAGAAAGATTCATCTCCCTGAGTTCAAATCCAGCTTTAGACACTTACTAGCTATATGACTTTAGGCTGTCACTAACCTTATTTGTCTCAGTTTCCTCATCTGTAAAATGATCTGGAGAAGGAAATGGCAAAACACTCCAATATCTTTGCCAAGTAAGACCCAAATGGGATCATGAAGAATCAGGCATGGCTGAAAAATGATTGAGCAACAACAGTATTGTGATAAGTGCTAAGTAAACAAAGACAAAACCATTCCTGTTTTCAAGAGACTCACTATAGTTTTCTCATTGGTTTTCCAGCCTCCTTTTTCCTCACTCAAAGCCATACTTCATTCAGCTGTTAAAATTCCTAAAGCATGGGTCTACCATATTATCCCTCTGATCCAGTGACTTTTATAACCTCCAGAAGGAAATATAAACTCTTTTATTTGAGTTGGAAGCCCTTTGTTACCTCACCCCTTTCTACCTTTCCAGTCTTCTCATTTCCTTCCTTTCATAAAATCTAGCATCCAATGATTTGGGCAATCTGGCTCTTCCTCTGACAAGATATTCCAACTCCTGATTCCATGCATCTTCACCGACTGTCCCCCATGCTGAGAAAACTTCCTCCTGGTCAGTCAGTCAATAAACATTTATTAAGAGTCTGCAATGTATCAGGCACTGGT
This sequence comes from Myrmecobius fasciatus, assembly GCA_023553655.1. Classification (NCBI taxonomy): domain Eukaryota; kingdom Metazoa; phylum Chordata; class Mammalia; order Dasyuromorphia; family Myrmecobiidae; genus Myrmecobius; species Myrmecobius fasciatus. The sequence continues at coordinate 81,797 of JAJPUD010008347.1, forward strand.
TTAAGCGCTGGGGTTACAAAAACAAAAACAAAAACAAAAACAAGACAAAAAAAAAAAAGCAAAAGGAAGTCCCTACTCTCATGCAATTCCCAATCTCATTTCCATCTCCTGCTTTCCTTGCTTTCCTTCAAGGCTTAGAAAAAAAAATTCCCCTTTTTACAAGAAACCTTTTCTAGTCCCCTTTATTGCCAATGCTTTCCTTCTAAGATTCTTTAATTTATCACAGATAAACTGATTGACTGATAGATAACTAGAGAAATCTTTTTTGTACATAATTGTATGCATATTGTCTTCCCTGTTAGTTTGTAAACTTCTTGAAAGCAGGGATTATTTGCTTTTCTTTGCTTCCCTAGAATTTAACATAAAATATAATAGGTGCTTAATAAATTCTTGCTGATTTGACTTAATCAATAATCTACCATTTTAGCAAAATAGAAATTATATGTATTTTCATTATGTCTCTTTGGAGTCAAATTGGTCATTAGAATTAGCATTCAAATGTTATTTTCATTTATGTTTTGTCATAATATTTCTTGGTTTATTTCCTGGTTCTGTTTACTTCACTTGGAATCAATCATGTAAATCCTTCTGTTTAAGTTTTCTTCATTTTTATCATTTCTTATAACATAATAACAACCTATTATGTTTATGTACTACAATTAGTTCAACCATTTTCTGATTGGTAAGCACCTATTATTGTTTCCAATTCTTTGCTACCATAAAAAAATTCCTGCAATGAATATTTTGGTATATATTAGAACTTCTTACCATCTTTAATCCCTTTGTCATACATTTTTAGCAATGGATCACTTAGCAAAGGATATGGACATTTTACTCACTCCCCCCCCCCCTTAATTCCAAATTACTTTCCAGAATGGTTCAGCCAATTTACAGCTCCCTCAGCTGGGTGTAGCATATTAGTATGTTTATCTTCCCTCATCCTGGGTCCTGCTTTCTATAAACTTTGAAATGGGATCATCCTAAAAGTGGTACAAGTGGTACAAAACAATGCTTGAATTTGTTCCTTCTTAAACTTTTGTCTTTTCAGTTTGATCAGAAAATATGTTTGAAGAGACTAAAGATAAAAACACTAGAGTTGAAGGATCAGTCAATTGTTAATAGTTGGTCTCATAACCATTACAAACTAGAAAAATTTACCCATCCACTTTACCTCCAAAATCAATTTTCTTTCCTTTTGAGTAACCACTGAGCAGGATTCCCTGAAATTAAAACGTGGTGGATGGGGAGGGCATTCTGAAAATATCTAGCTAAAAATGACATTAGTTGGAAGGACTTGAACTAAGGCTGTCTCTGTATGTAGTCTCTTTCAACTCCAGATTTATGATGCTATGATTAATCCAAGATAACATAACTACAAATATTCAAAACAAATGGAAGGATTTCAATTCTAATGAAATTAGGAGAGAATTCAGGGAGAAAAGGAAAAGAAATTACATGAGGACTCAGAAATGTTCCCCTTGCCAAAATTCTGAAGACAGAGAATCCAATAAAACCAAAGGAAATAGTAGTGGTGAAAATCAATACATGGTCCTATATGCACAAAATTGGAGTATAATCAACAGGAAAAAAGAAATCAGCTCTCTTTCCTTTTGTTGTAACCATTGGAGAGGGCCTTCTAAAATGATACGTTAGTAAGAGCCACCTTTAAAAAGTCTGCCAAAACTGACCAGTTAGAAAGGTACTTAGTTTCGTGGGCTTCTAGGAAGTCCTAAAAAATTTATTATTTCAAAACAAATGGATTTTTCCTTTAAGGTATTTTTAATTAGGGTCTTTATGTCTTAATGCATTGGACATTCTTCTGAGAGAAAGACAGATATAAGATATAAGATAATAGTCTTTAATATATGTCCAGATACTTCATACAAATTCCTACATGATTGAACATGCTATTCTGAATAAGCTATGCCATATTGTGTTAATATTGCTGCATGACTAATTTAGTCTAGATATCAGAAAATTTAGGCAGAATAAACTCACTTCATGTATTTAAGGAGGCACTACTTCGAATAAGAATTAGATTTTTTTCTGCTTGGCCCTCAAGGTCTGCAATCATAGTAATTGATAGCAATTGCAGACTCCATTGTTAGATTCAATATAATTTTTAAAAAAATCCTCCTTAATGATAATTCAAGTCTTCCAAAAATAGAATAAGTTATCTTGGAAGTTACCTGGTTACTTGTCACTAAAGGTCTTTAAATAGTGCCTGATGACCATTTGTTGAACATGTTGCAGAAGAGATATTAGTTATAGGTATGCAAGGATTAAACTAGCTGGCTTCAAGGGTTCCTTGTAACTCTAAGATTCTGTGATTTTAACTATAACTTATGAATTTAAATAAAAAAAATTTAGTTATTCTTCCTAAATCAACTGTCAGTCATCTAAAAACAAAGGAACTAATCTCATATATTTAAATTCCTCAGGGAGAGGAGCAGTTTCATTTTGCTTTTTGTATCTAGGTCAAGGTATAGTCATAGTAGGTGCTTAATAAATATTTGTGATTGACATTTTGATGTAGATATCTAAAATGACAACCTTTCATAGGCATGGGAACCTACAATGGGTCCAAAGAATACTGAAAATTTGATAGAATGAAATGAGTTTCACATCCTTTAAAAAGGTTCCCAGACGCTCATTGCTTTGAATATTATGTAATGAGTTAGCAAAAACTCCTCCAGATATGACATAGACATACTAAACTGTGCTAAGGTGAAAAAATATTCAATTTGGCTTTATAGATCTGGACTAAGAAAAAGTGGACTACAGTCAGTAGACCATGTCTACCCTTCTCGTCACTTTATGATGTCACTTCACTTTTGTGCATCTAAGAACATGTACTGATTTTTACCGCCATATTTTCTCTTCTTTTATTGAGCTCCCTATCTCCAAGACCCCAGCAAGGGAAAAACTGCTGGGTTTTCCTTTTCTCCTTGAAAACAAACTACTAACTTCTTATTACTTCAGAGTATATAACAAAACATGTGAATTTATGGCAGCAAAGAAAAATGTATGAGTTGCAAGATAGTTTAACTTAATCCTAAATAAGCTCCCTTTTGCCCAACCTCTTACATGGTCTTGGTCTTAATATTAACAATGTTCTACAACCAGCAGGATGATTTCAGAGAGGCTTGGAGAGACTTACATGAACTGATGCTGAGTGAAATAAGGAGAACCAGGAGAACATTATACACAGCAACAAGAAGACTATAAGATGATCAATTCTGATGGATGAGACTCAACAACAATGAGATGATTCAAACCAGTTCCAATTGTTCAGTGATGAAGAAAGCCAGAGAGAGGCCTGGGGAACTGAGTGTGGACCACAGCATAGCATTCTCACTCTCTCTGTTGTTGTTTGCTAACATTTTGTTTTCTTTCTCAGATCTGATTTTTCTTGTGCAGCAAGATAACTATAAATATGAATACATATATTGGATTTAACAAATATTTTAACATATTTAACAAGTATTGGACCACCTACCATCTAGAAGAGGGGGTGGGGAGAAAAGGGGGATAATTTGGAACAAAAGGCTTTGCTAGAGTCAATGTTGAAAAATTATCCATGCACATATTTGGTAAATAAAATGTTTTAATTAAAAAAAAATTAAAAAACAATGTTCTAATTCCCTTAATATGAATTTGGCTTTTCATGATGCTATATCTCAGACCTACAGAATCTGCTTTTTCTAGCTCCCTATTCTTGATTACTGCCAGACTCTAGGGGCTAAATAAGTCCTTTTCTTTTCCAATCCTTTGACTGAATGATTGAATCCCCTAGCTGAGATATTTCTTAGTCTTTGCCTCATATTTGACCCATTCATTGTGGCCTAAGAAAAAACTTCCTGTTCTTCCCACTCCCAACTTGACTGGCAAATAAAATAAAATAAAATAAAATAAAAGCCAGTTCTTGCCCAGTTAGCCCTCTACTTAGTACTTCTATATCTAAAGATCTCTAATTTATAATACAAAATCTAAACCATTATTTTCTAAATTACAAGTTTTAGCCATAAACATTAAATGTATAAATTGTAGTAGCCAATACTATTGTCAAAATTAACAGTTATAAAGACTACTTAAATATTCTAAGGATTAGAGGTATAAAAAATGTTCTCATGTGCATGCAACAAATACTAATTTAGTACACATTTGTGACAGCATCTGTAAAGTACAGTATGGCCAACAGGTTATGATCTCTGCTGCTCATTGTTGTTGTTCAATCTTTTTCAGTCACATGTGGGCCCAATGAGTCACTCCAAGACAAGATCTTGAAGTGATTTGCCATTTCCTTCTCCAGCTCATTCTATAGATGAGAAATCTGAGAGTAAACAGGATTAAGTGACCTGCCCAGGAACACACAAATAGTAAGTATCTGAGGTCAGATTGGAATTCAAGAGAGACTTTTTTCCATTATACCACTTAGTTGCTGTCACCCATTCACCTACTCACCTCTGCTAGGAGCTTACAAACCATTTCTTTAAACCATGAGAAGAACCCTTAACGAAATAACAAATTTAAGTAAAATACTTTTTATTAGCTATTCAAGCTCTTTCTTTTTTACATCTAAAATCTCTGCAAGGTGCTGAGGATAAAAAGAAAAAATGAAAAAGAATATCTGCCCTCCTGGAGCTTAGTTCTAGTGGGAAGCAATTCAATATTTATGCAACTAAGTAAATATTAGGGAATATGAAAAGAGAGAGAGAGGCACTAATTACTAATGGGAAAGAGAAAATGCATGTGTATGTGGGATGGTCTATGCAAAGGTATAAAGATGGGAGGAAAAATGATGACTTTGGTTAGAAAAATGTGCAGAAGAAGCTAAAGTGAGGCTGGAAAAATAGTTTGGAGCCAGATTATAAAGGCCTTTAAATGCCCAAGTGGGGAGTTTGCATGGTATCCTAGAGACAGCATGGAAGCATTGAAAATTCTTGAGCAAGGGAGATGAGCTTGAAGAATATCAATTCAGAAGATGGCAGAGGGTAGATAGGACTTTGCCTGAGCTCTTCCTGGCTTTCCTCAATGCAATACCAGATCAAGCCTCTGAAAAGATTTGGAGTGACAGAACCTACAAATATTTGTAGTGTAACAAATTTTCAGCAGAAAATATTTGGAAGGATTTCAGAAAATGTGCCTCTCAATTGGGCAGAAGGGAATGTGGTCCAGCACAGGAACAATAGGAGGCACAAGGTGGAGAGACTCCAAATAGGGAACCTGGTGGGAGACTATTAACCAAAATACAGCATTGTTGGCTATTCTGCCCTGGTTCAGAAGCCAGTGGAACAGCAGACTAGCTATGAAATCTACAACACAACTACAAAAGGAAAATAGTGAACACCTGAACCCCAGCATAACAAGTAGGATTTGGCCAGGTTCACCCAGGATGGAAAGGAAGCTGGCATCACCAGCCCCAGAATACAACTCCTTGAAAAATAACATTGTTAAAATGGAAGAACAGAACAACTTGATAAAAATTAGAATTGGTGAAATGTAAAAAAAAAAAAATCTAAACAAACAAAACAAGTATTTTAAAAGTACAATTGGACAAATGTAAAAGGAGGTAAAAAAAAAACTAACTGAAGAAAATCATTAAAAATTAAGATTGGACAAATGAAAGTGAATGATTTAATGAGACATCAAGAATCAATTGAACAAAACTCAAAAAAAAATGGAAAAATACAAGAAAATGTAAAATACCTCATTGGAAAAAGAACTGACCAGGGAAATAGGTACAAAAGAGAATCTAAAAAATTATTGTACTACCTAAAAATAGATCCAAGAGAGACAATCTAAACCTTTATTGGACTTCCTGAAAACCACCATGGAAAAAAAAAGAGAGAGAACGTAGACATCTTTCAAGAAATCGTCAGAGAAAATTACCCTAAAACATAGAACCAAAACGTAATATATCCATTGAAAGAATCTTCCAATCAGTTCCTAAAAGAGACCTCAAAATGATAACTCCAAGGAATATTGTTGCTAAATTCCAGAATTATCAGATCAAGGAGAAAATACTACAAGCAGACAGAAAGAAATAATTCAAATATCCAGGAGCAATGATCAGGATTATCCACGACCTAGAAGCTTCCATTTTAAAGGATCAAAGGTCTAGAATATGATATTCCAGAGGGCAAAGGAATTTAGATTGCAGCCAAAAATCAATTACTCAATAAATCTAAGCATTATCTTTTGAGGAAAAGATGGATATTCAATGAAATAGGGGATTTTCAATTATTTTCGATTAAAAGACCAAAGCTGAACAGAAAATTTGATCTTCAAATACAGAATTAAAGAACAAGCATAAGAAGGTAAAAAGGGAAAAAAAACCACCTTTGTTTTTTAAAGGTTAAGACGTTTATATCCCTACATGGGAAGATGATATTAGTAACTCTTTGGGTTTTTTTTTTATTAAAGCTTTTTATTTCCAGAACATATGAGTAATTTTTCAACACTGACCTTTGCAAAACTTTCTGTTCCAAATTTTTCCCTTCTTCCCCCCACCCTCTCCCCTAGATGGCAGGTAGCTTAATACATGTTAAATATATTAAAATAGATGATAACTCCAATATATGTATACATATCTATAGTTATCTTGCAGCACAAGAAAAATCGAATCTAGAAAAAGAAAAAAAAAAACCGAAGAAGGAAAAAAATGCAAGCAAACATCAACAGAAAGCATTAAAATGCTATGTTGTGGTCCACATTCAGTTCCCACAGGCCTTTCTTTGGATGTATATAGCTTTCTTCATCACTGAACAACAGGAACTGGTTCGAGTCACCTCACTGTTGAAGAGAACCATGTCCATCAGAATTGATCATTGAATAGTCTTGTTGTTGCCATGTATAATGATCTCCTGGTTCTGCTCATTTCATTTAGCATCAGTTCATGTAGATCTTTCCAGGCCTCTCTGAAACCATCTTGTTGGTCATTTCTTACAGCACAATAACATTCCTTAACATTTATATACCATAATTTATTCAGCCATTCTCCAGTTGATGGGAATCCATTCAGTTCCCAGTTTTTTGCCACTACAAAAAGAGCTGCCATAACATTTTTGCAAAACACAGGTCCCTTTTCATCTTTTAAGATCTCTTTGGGATATAGATCCAGTAGAAACACTGCTGGGTCAAAGGGTATGCACAGGTTGATAACTTTTTGAGCATAGTTCTAAAGTTCTCTCCAGAATGATTGAATCCATTCACAATTCCACCAACAATGTATCAGTGTCCCAGTTTTCCCACAGCCCCTCTAACATTCATCATTTTCTTTTCCTGTCATCTTAGCCAATCTGACAGGTGTGGAGTGGTATCTACGAGTAACTCTTGAGAACCATATCTTTGTTAGGTATACACTCAAAAATATATAAGTTGGGGGGGCGGAGCCAAGATGGCGTACTGCGGACAGCTTTCTCTGTGAACTCCTCCGACATTCCCTCAAACCCAGACAAAGTAAGCCTTCCAACTGGTTTCTAAGTGAGAGCACCTCCAAGCATTCGGACTACAACACAATTCTATCAAAGATCTACTGTGAAAGAACTGCAGAGAAGGTTAGCCTCAGGGGAAATCGGCCACTGGTCCCAATCAGACTCCAGCCGGGGCGGAAGTCAGGGCTGCGATAGAGGGGCGGATTTTGGGCACCCAGGAAGCCCCTGGGAGACGCCTGGGCCACTTTGCTCTGCTTGCGGGCAGGTGCTTTGGCAGATCTGCCTTTGGAAAAGGGTGGATCGAGAACAGCTGAAAACGTGGTCCTAGTGCGAATCTAGCCCAACCAGCCTCAGACCGGAAGTCAACTCGGCAAACTGCCCCAGGGCAAATACAAATCGTTGCAGTTTTCTTGGCTTTTGACCAATATCCCAACTTTAAATCATGAGCAAGAAGCAGAAGAGAGCTCTCACCATAGAAAGCTTTTACGGAGAAAAAATAGAACAGTCCCCAGATCCTGACATTATGAAAACAATCCCAGATGAAGCCACAAAGGCAGACTTAAGTTGGTCTCCCTTTCAGAAGGCTTACCTGGATGATTGCATTAAGAATCTCAAAAGAGAGCTAGAAGAAGAATGGGGAAATAAATTGAGATCAGGGCAACAGAAATATCAAAAACTGGAAAATAGGACTGGTGAATTGGAAAAAGAAAACAGTTCACTGAAAAACAAAATTGGTGAATTGGAAAAAATCACCAATTCACTGGAAAATAAAAATGGTGAACTGAAAATCAAAATTGGTGAATTGGAAAAAGACAACAATTCACTGAAAAACAAACTTGGTGAATTGGAAAAAGACAACAATTCACTGAAAAATAAAACTGGCAAAATGGAAAAAGAATGCATTGAATCCAGAAATTCAATTGGCCAGCTACAAAAGGAGCTAAAAAAGATAACTGAAGGAAATAATACTTTAAAAATTAAAATTGAACAAATAGAAGTAAATGACTCAATAAGACTTCAAGAATCAGTCAAACAAAAACAAAAAAATGAAAAAATAGAAGAAAATATGAAATATCTCCTAGGAAAAACAACTGACTTGGAAAACACATCCAGGAGAGACAATTTAAGGATTATCGGACTCCCTGAAAGCCACGATGAAAAAAAGAACCTGGATGCTATCTTCCAGGAAATCATGAAAGAGAATTGCCCTGATGTTTTAGAATCAGAAGGCAAAATTGGCATTGAAAGAATTCACCGATCACCTCCAGAAAGAGACCCCAAAATTAAAACCCCAAGGAATATCGTGGCCAAATTTCAGGACTATCGCACCAAGGAAAAGATATTGCAAGCAGCTAGAAAGAAACAGTTCAAATACCGAGGAACTGTCATTAGAATTACACAGGATCTGTCAGCTTCCACATTGAAGGATCAAAGGGCCTGGAACCAGATATTCCGAAAGGCAAAAGAACTCGGATTACAGCCAAGAATAAGTTATCCAGCTAGAATGAGCATCATCTTCCAGGGAAGAAGATGGTCATTCAATGATACAGGAGAATTTCACCTATTTCTAATGAAAAGACCTGATCTGAACAAAAAATTTGACCTCCAAATAGAGAACTCAAGAGAAACATAAAAAGGTAAAAAGGAAATCTCTTGAGAACTATATTCCTACTATAGGTATCCTTTAAAGAATGGCAGTATAATTTGATTTTTCTTTGATAATAATGGAAAAGAAAATAGAGGTGGAAGGGATACCATACTGAAAAAGAAAAAGGGGGCAGGGGGGAAAAGGAGGCAAAATAAAGTAAAAATAAAGGAGGTAAAATAAGGCAAAATCTCATAAAGAGACATAGAAGATCTAATATAATTGAGGGAAAGAAGGGAGGGTGATGAGTATTGTGTAAACCTTACTCTCATTAGATTGGACTCTAAGAGAGTATATTAGACACATTTGGCTTCAAAGAAAGCACTGACCCTCCTTGTGGGAAGGTAGGAGGGAGGGGAGAAAAGGAAAGGGATAAACTAATAGAAGGATTAGGGGAAAGGTATAAAGGGGAGGGAGGGACTCTAAAGGGAGGAGGATTATTGGTGGGAGGTGGTCATCAAGAGCAAAGTACTGGGGAGGGGGGAAGGGAGAGAGGG
>JAJPUD010008348.1:0-59336 GCA_023553655.1 Myrmecobius fasciatus
AAAAAAAAAAAAAAAAGCAAACAGGCTACATAATTCTCCAAATGAAATCCAGTATCTCCCTCTTAAGTTCTAGTCTCAGTTCCTTGTACATCTGCAGGGTTTGTCTTTGATAAAGGATTGATGGACCAAATCAATAAACTGCCCATCCAATGGCATGTCATAATGAGGGCAAAATATTTTATCCACTTGATTTTTTCAGCTAATCAAAGGCCAATCAGAGGTTCTACTATATTTGGAGCTTATTAGCACAATGTCATTCCCCTTATATTTGTGAAGTGTACATAAAAATGTTAGCTGTTATCCATATACATGTTCATCTGGAGGACCTCACTATTGGGAATTTCTCTTCTATTTGGACTGTACTGAACATCATTTATGATGATGGCAAACATGATTGCCAATCATATTTTTGTTTCATGGTTCTTGTCAGTGATTATTAAAGAATTTTTGGAGAGAATTTTCTCTGTTGTTACATTGAGTAATAATAACATGTTTAAAGTAAGACTTTGAGGTTTAAAAATCACTTTCTTCACAACCCTGTCAGGTAATTAGTACAGATGTCAATCCTATTTTATAGCTGAGGTATGTTAAGCAACTTGCCCAAGATTATACAGATAGGTGTTAGAACCCTAAATTGACAGGCCACTGCCTTTCCCCCTTTCTTCATGCTGCCTCTCAATATCTCTGGATTCCTGATGTTCCCAGGTACTAAATTCACCTTTAGACTACTATATGGATATGGTTGGAGGGAATAAACTGGGGAGTCCAACCTAATTGTTTACAGTGGAGGAAATCATGGTCCACAGATGTGGAATAACATCACAGCCAATCAGGATTCAACATGAGGCCCTAGGAGGCCAAATCCAATGCTTTTCCAATTCCATCACACTGTCTCTGTAAGTGGTTCTAGGATACACTCCTAAAATGGAATGCACAGGATAGAAAACATCTAGAGGTGATTTCTCTTGCTCCTCCATTCCTGTGTGATTGAGTGGGAGAATTGTCATAATAACATGGAATTAGAAGAAAACTTAAAGGTTATCTGGTCCATCCCTATTGTTCCATTTTGGAATTTCTTCTACGACATCTCCAAAAGGTTTATCCAACCACTGATAGAGCAGTTTTTGGTGACAGAGAACTCTGTCTCACAAAGCAATCTATTCCACTTAGGGACAATTCTAACTATTGGAAAGCTCTCATATTCAACTGGAATATATCTCACAACTTTTACTCATTTTTGTTGTTCGGTTGTGTCCAACTCTTTGTGACCCAATGTGATAAATGAAAAATTTGAGAGACATAATTTTTGGGTATTTAAACATTTTATTCATTATGACTAGTAATAATTAATAAAAGGATGGTCATTTGGCTTTCTCTGGTAAACCAAAGACCTTTCATGGAGGCCTCTTGATACTTATATACCTTTGGAAGAGGGGGTCTTCCTCACAGGTGGTAATCAACTCTGGTTAACAATTAATGAGAGAATGAATATTGTGAGAGGTGAACCTGTTCTAATGAGGGGCTGGGTATGTGTTTCTGATCAAGTCATTTATGGACAAAGAGAGACTCATCTCCAGTCAAACTTACAATATATACAAAAGAATTTATCTTTCACCCAGTGAACAATGAAAGATGTGGGTTAAGAATTCCATCTAGATTAAGCTTGAAAGGTTTTCTGGTTGGGTGGAGTCTTACCCAATAGAAATCTTGCACCCTGAGGATTTGGGCAATCTCATTTATCAGCAATGTCCTTCAGATGCTGGCTGAATAACCTATAAGGGAGTGCTTTCTGAATGGGAAATAGAAAAGAGAAAATCTTAATTTCAATTGATTATTACTATGAGAGAAATAATCATTTCTCTCTTCAATTTGGGGTTTTCTTGATAGAGATATTGGAGTGGTTTGCCATTTCCTTCTCCAACTCCTTTTACAGATGAGGAAACTGAGGCAAACAGTTAAATGTCAGCTAGCAAGAGTCTGAGGCCAGATTTGGACTCAGGAAAATGAAACTTCATGATGGACACTTTAAGTACTTGTGCCATCTAGCTGCCCCTCTGCTCATTTACTCTAGTTCTACTCTGGAGTCACAGAGGCTAATTCTAATCCCTTTTCAACATAAATACATTTCAAATAAATATCTAAGTAGAATGATCATATATGCCCTCTCCCAAACCTCTATGCAAAGCATCTTAGATTCCCAAAGTCAAACTGATGGTTTCCTGACTTAGCATCCCCATCATTCTTCCTGAGTTTATGATTTTAGGCAAATCACTTAACTCTGGACCTCAGTTTCTTCATTTGTAAAATGGAAGGATTAGGCTAGATGACTCCTAAAGTTCTTTCAAGTTCGAACTCTATGATCCAGTAAACAATATCTCTTAAAATGCAGCACCCAAAACCAAATTCAGTCCTTAGAGCCCACATTAGTCAGTATGTTTGTCTTCCATTTTGTCATCTAAAAAAAAAGGAGACTGGATTAGATATTGTCAAATATTACATCTAGCTCTAAATTCCTATGAACATCCTATTGCAAATGTGATCTGGCCACCCAGAAGATATTGGAGAATAGAAGGTACAGTGGAAATCAGAGGACCTGAATTCAAATCTTGCCTCTTTCCCTTGTGTGACTTTAGTGTGATACTAAACTTCCCTCTATTACAGATTCCATTTGGTATTTTGGAGATGCCTTCAGCATTTTGATGGGTATACCTTTGACCAAATTATAACTCACATATGCCTTTTCATTCTATGTGATTCTGTCATTTCATTAAACTTCCATGGAGGATGCTCTCAATGAGACCTTACAAACACCAAGAGAAAAGATTGTTCCTGAAGGACTTGTTCCTTTGTTCTATGTGAGCAATCCAAAAACAGCCTCATGCATGAATCCACAAAACACACAGCCTTAGTAGTTTCACAGGCAGGAGAATTGAGCTTCCCATTCTTAACCATTTATGGAGCAGAACCCATTTTTCACCCTGGCCAAACAGACAAGTAATGTTAGTAGGTATTGAGAATGCTCAGCTGATTGGGATCCAGGATACCCCTCACTGTGTTCATTAGGAAGGGGCATGACAGTTTGGGACTAAAAGAGGTTTTAGAGAATTCTCCATGAAAACTGGTTCCAGGTACACTCAATCCTTAAATGCCTAAGAAGTAGATCAAACTAGATTTCATTTTTGAGCAGGAAAATATGAGTATTCAGTTAACCCTGTTTTAAAGCATTCATAAATAAATGTTTGGAACCTCTCACATGCACTTATGCTATTTTCACTTACATTTTATGCTATGGGGTCCTTTGTGAACCCCTGGGCACATTCTTCCTATGTGAAAGCTACTCAAGAAATTGTAAATCAGATAAAAAAATCCATTCTGATTTTGTCATCATTGCTTCCCAATACTAGTATCACTGAATAATTGGGAGGGGGGGAGAGCACCACAAATAACACAGCCTCCCACAAATGTTTATATTTGTCCCCAATATCACACAAACTGTCTGGTTCTAAGACACTCATGCATACTATTTCTTAATTCATTCCCTTTCTCTTTCTCATGCACTGATTCACATCTCTAATTAATTCTTTCCTTTTGAGAAACACACAGACACATACACATTTGGCAACTGACTCCCATTCATGCTTCTGCTCTCTCTCCCCATCTCACCCAATAGTTTTCCATACCTTCCCAGTCATTGACCATAATATGCTCTTAGTCAATGCTCATTTGCCCCTATACCTAGGATTTAAGTTTTTCCATCTAATATCAAGCAGCAAGAGAGTCTTCTGACACTTCCTAAATAGGGATGTGCAGAACAAGATTGGTAGCTGCAGAAAGGTTCAGGTTCTCCAGTCTTGGGGGCTGTAATGTTGAAATAGCATTAGGCACTCCATTTTGTCTTTATCCACCATTTTGTGAAGTCTCAGTCATCTGAGTTTAAAAAAGTCACAAGATTAGTCCTTCCCATACCAGGCACGTAAAGAATGTCACAAAACCACCCTGGTTCCTTCTCTCCTCAATGTCTCCTGATTGTCTCCCAATCCCCTCCAGCCAATCCTCTCTCTCACTGCATTGTCTCCAGATCTCCATTTCCAATAAGAAACCAGGTGTCAATCCTTTCATTCTGTTTTTTCATTCCCTCCAAATTGTATATTCACTGAGAAATTCCCAAAGTTTTGGATTCTTGGCTCCTAAGAGACCAGAGCCCAGTTTCTTTTGCAACCCCATGTACCATAAATAAGTTGTATATTTTCATGATACTGTTTTTAAATTTATCTGTAACAGAGAACACCTGGACTTATATTCCATATTCTGAGCAGATAAGGTTATAGATTTTGCCATCTTGTTTTTCCTGAGTTTCCTGAAAAACAGAATGATCTTGTTACTTTTCTTTAAAATAATAAATGGAATTCCTAATTAAGGCTGTCTACAGCTTTAAAAAAAATGACAACTAACTTCAAATCTACCATCCTCTTAATTAAAATCCACCTAAACTCTACTTTATTAGAGGCTTCTGAAGGTCTTTGTGAGCCAACATTGCTGGAGAAGTCCTTTAAGTGGGTTTCACTCAATGTTTCTTGAATTCTTTACTATTGATAATAATAATGGCTTATTCTTCATTATTCACTATGAATAATCAAATCAAAGGAGGACTCCTAGGTTATTGGGTACTCCTCTATGAAGATTTATTGGAAAGACAATTTATACATGTAAGGGCATTTATATCAGTTTTACAAAATGATTTAAATATACTACTATTGAAGGGATGGGTGGGAAAGTGGTGGAGAGGGGTAGCAAATAGCAATATAGATGAAGAACTGACTCAAAATCTGACTGACTCATCTTTACAGAGCTAATAAGCATTATAATACGATTTGAACCCAGATCTTCTGACATTGTCTGATGCCTTTAGAGAAGCCTTATACTACCTATGATTACCCTGGTCATTACACTGCCTTTACGATGCCATCAGATTCATGCTTTAGATGGTGTTCTCTGCCATATTAAGGCTCCCAGTGCCCTCATGCTGCTCATGTTGGGCAAAAGCAATCAAAATGGCAAAATAATAGCCTTATCAATAACCCCGCTCTAAACCTACCTTTTTTGGACAGTGCCCCACACTAAAACATTCCTCCATTTCCTCACTACAACATAGAACTGCCATTTCTTCCATGCCCTTCTTTTAGCTAGCTAGGAGACAACAGGATCTGATAAACTAAATCATTTTAAGGTGTGAGAATCAGATAACAGCTAAAATGTATTAGCCCTCTTTGGGGCATTTGCAAAAATAAGCAAAAGGACAGCCTAATGTGGAGACATGATGCTAGTACCATGGTTTTGCTTTGAAGATGGGAGTGATATTGCTGGTGTGGTGGGAACCTCATTGATGATTATGGGACAGCTGTGAATATATGAGCATTTGAGTTTTTTTAAAATTGCCAATCTATGGAAATTGTTCCCTGCTAAAACTCCCTTCCTGATTCCTTGCCAATCAATTCAGGAGTTTCTAAAGCTTGGAGACTATCGTGTTTGTCCTGCTTCCCCATATCCTAATTATAATTTTGCCTCAAGCCCTTTCCTATCGGTGGCTCCTTTTGTCCTTTCTTTCTCTCCTTTTCTTCTCCCTCTGTCCATGTGTGGAGTGATACCCTAAGATGTAGGTGCTCTGTTCAAGGAATACAAATTTTGATCATTTATACTTTGCAATCCATGTTGGGGCTTGGGGGCTAGATTTTTCCTTCTCTATTTATTTTATCATTGTTTTTCAATAAACTGGGATAATTAACTCTTTTGTCTCATGTAATTTTCATTTGTGATTTCTCGAAATATAACTCTGAAAAATCAGGATCTGTTAAAGTCCATAATGAATGAAGTCACTTGACTATCCTTTAAACCCAAATCATTCTGGCTTTCGCTAATTGACCAATAATAAGTCCAGTCTAAGCCTCCCTTGCTGATTATTTAGGTTTTGCTGGCTCAGAGAGAGGGTAAATAGCAATCATTTCTGTTCTGACTAGAAACTCTGAGGGTTTCCCAGATTGATATTTTTGTGAAGGGCATCTTTTGCTTTATTTCTCACCTAGCCTTTGATTATTGAATAGATGTTGTCTCAGGCAAACTGATACTTGGAAAAGACTTTAACTTAAAAAGACCAAGGACTCCCACTGCATTTGGAGCCATTTCCAGTCTTCTTGTATATGTCCTGCCCCCCCCCCCCCCCACTCCCTCCACTCTAATGATTCTGGAGGAGAGAGTGAGATTGATGATTGCACAGTTCTCACACAATTAAATCCAACTCACTTGCAAGTCAAGACATCACCCTCCTGATGTCAATGGTTCTCTTAAGAATGAAGGGAAACGACAATACCCTGTGGATAAGTGAATGAATTGATTCAATTAAATTCACACACCTACTGTGTGATGAATACTGTGCTCAGTCTTGGAGGAGATGGAAAGGTTAAACAGAGTTTCTGCCCTCTTGGGCCTCATAATTTGATATGAGTAAGAGAATGGAAGAATTTCTTTCATCTTTACAAAAGAGCAGTTGCATCTTTTCCAGTTCATAAATTTACAATTAGAAAGGATTTTTAAAAATGTATGTTATTTAATTAAATATTTTCTAATTGCATATAACATTTTAAAATAATTTAAAAATTTTTGGTTTTAAACTAAGACCCCTTCCCTCCCCTTCAGAAGCGAAGTGATTTGATAATTGATTATACATGAAAAAGATAATGCTGTATTTGCCATGTTGCAAAAGAAAACAGACCAACCCTCCCCCAATCCCAACCCCAAACCAAACCCAATCATGAAAATGAAAAAATGTAAAAGAAAATATAAAAAAAGTGGAAAGGATTTTTGTAGACCATTCAATCAACAAGTATTTATTAAGTGCTTACTATGTGTCAGGTCCTTCTGGATTATCTCTGAGAATATGAAGAAAGACAAAAATATTCTCTATTTTTGTTTGTTTTTGCTGAGGCAATTGGAATTGTGACTTGCCCAGGGTCACACAGCTAGGAAGTGTTAAATGTCTGAAACCATATTGAACTCAGGTCCTCCTGACTTCAGGGCTGGAGCTCTGTCCACTGCACCAACTAGCTCCCTCAACATTCCTTCTTTTCAAGAGGCTCACACTTTAATAGGGGAGACAACAGGTAAATAGTGATATTGTTTAGCAGTTTTTAGTCCTTTTGGACTCTTTGTGACCCCATTTAGAGTTTTCTTGGCAGAGATATTGGAGTGATTTGCCCATTCCTTCTCCAGACCATTTTACAGATGAGGAAACTGAGGCAGACACAGTTAAGTGTTTTGCCTAGGATCACACAGCTAGTAAGAATCTGAAGCCTGATTTGATCTATCTATCTTTCTTTCTTTCTTTCTTTCTTTCTTTCTTTCTTTCTTTCTTTCTTTCTTTCTTTCTCTCTCTCTCTTTCTTCCTTCCTTCCTTTCTTTCTTCCTTCCTTCCTTCCTTCCTTCCTTCCTTCCTTCCTTCCTTCCTTCCTTCCTTCCTTCCTTCCTTCCTTCCTTCCTTCCTTCCTTCCTTTCTTTCTATCTCTCATTCTACATCCTATATCCATCACATGGAAAGCATGTTTCATCACTAATCCTCTGGAATCATGAATGGTCATTAGATTCAAAGTTATTTGCTTTTACAGTGTTGTTATTGTATAAGATGTTCTTCAGATTCTGCTCATTTAATTTTTCATCTTCACTTTTTATAAAAATCTTTAAAATAGTTCATTGTTATAATATTGATATTATAGCATAATATAATTTCTTCCAATACTGAAAGAAATACTGACATCCAATTTTTTCAGAAGTTTTTGTCAAATTGTGGGACCTCGTATCTGGAGCTGGGGTCTTTTTGTTTATTGGAAACTGAGTATCTTTTCCCATAAGAAATATGATTTAGTAATACTTTCCTCAGTCTGTATTTGTACAGTTCATATTTTTGAACCCAAGTTTAGGATTTCAGTTATGTTTATTAAATTTCATTTTCTCACCCTTAAAACCTATTTGGGGTCTACTTTTGTTACCCAATACATTTACTTTCACTACCATTTTTATGCCATTTACAAATTTCAACACCAATAATTCAATTCAATATTTACTAAAGATCCATAATATGCAAGACATTGTGATAGGGCCTACAGAAAGAAAGATAAAAGCATTCAAATCTATTTGATGTTCTACTTTTGTTACCCAATACATTTACTTTCACTATCATTTTTATGCCATTTACAAATTTCAATACCAATAATTCAATTCAATATTTACTAAAGATCCACAATATGCTAGACACTGTGATAGGGCCTACAGAAACAAAGATAAAACTATACAAGGTCAGGCAAAAAGGAACTTACATTCTAATGAGATAAAACTTGTAGGTAGAGAAGGGCATGCAAAATAATTTCAGAAGTTAAGAGAATGTTTGCAACCATAGAGTTCAAGGAAGGCTGTTATTGGAGAGAGCACCTAAGCTAAATCTTGAAGAAAGCTTGAGCTGATGACAGACAAATAAGAAGGAAGTACTTTCCAGGCATGAGGGTAGCCTTTACAAAAGCAGAGAGAATGGCAAGTAGACCAGTTTGGCCAGAACATAGAGTAAGTGAAGTAGAACAATAGGAAGTAGGTCTATAAAAGGTTTTTTTATGAAAATGAATGACATAGTCAGATATGTATCTTAGGAATATCCATTTGGCAGCTACATGTAGGATGGATTGGAGAGAAGAAAGCAGAGAAAATGAGGATGTTATAACAATGGTTCAATTTACGATATGCTTAAAATAGTCTAAGACTGTGTGAGAGTAGAGAAGTAGGTACAGATGCAGTAGAAGTGTGAGTAAAACTGAATATAGTGGGGGCAGCTAGGTAGATCAGTGTATAGAGCACCAGCTCTGAAGTCAGGAGGACCTGAGTTCAAATCTGGTCTCAGACACTTAACATTCCCTAGCTGTGTGACTCTGGGCAAGTCACTTAAACCCAATTGCCTCAGCAAAAAAAACCAAAAAAACAAACAAACAAACAAACAAAAAACTGAATATAGAAAGGTTAAGGGAAAAGCAACAAAGAAGGACTCCAAGGTTGTGAATCCTGGTGATTAGAAAAGTGACAGTATCCTCAGCAGCAATAGGGGAATTTGGAAGAAAGGCAGCTAGGTAGAACAATGAATAGAAAGAGGCACCTGGAGTCAGGAAGATTGTAGTTATAATGTGGCTTTACACACACTAGCTGTTAAGTCAATTAAAATTCAATTCTTTTCCCAAGAAGAAAAAAATTAAGAATAGAATACTGATATTTTCTTTAGAGTATAAGCTCCTTGAAGGTAAGGATATTTCTTGTTTTGTTCTTTTATCCTCACTGCCTGGCACAATGCCTGGCAAGTAATAACTCCTTTATAAATTCTATCATATTAATATATAATATTTATATATTATACACCTACATTTAATTTAATAATATAAAATGAATATACTACATATATATGTATGTATATTGCATAATATAAAATCATAAATAAAGGACTTATACATTCTTGTAGAATTGAGTTTAATGTTCTGGTAAACCTTCTGATTTCTTGCCAGTGATAAATAAGTGAAATCATTGATTGACCTGAAATCTCTTCTATAAAATGTAATATATTGATTCAAACGTATTAATAAAATCTCAGCATCCTATTTAACTGCCATAAAGTCTCCCCCATCCTATTTCTATCAGCACCTAAGATCTGGCAGCTAGAAAGATTTTGAGTTTGAAACTATCAATGTATCATGTATCTTTTGTATGAGCAACAATCTAGCTAAGTGCAGAGAGGCTTAATTGCCAAGAGGCTTATCACTGCATGATGATTTTTTTTTTCAGCAAATCACAAAAGCATGGAAGGTTGGTGGTTCATACTAGTGGAGAGAGTCCACACTATTGGATGGAGAGTAGTGATTTGGGTTCCTGCAGGAAAGCAGAACAAAAGTTCCTACTTTTCCCCTTCCCTCTAGTTTTGCTGAGCCAAGCTCTCCCTGTGTTTTTTTTCACAGAACTAGGCATGATGGGAATTGAAAAGAATGTACAGCAACAGTTCAACAATTTTATTAAGCCATACTGTTTCAATGAACCTCAAACACAATATTATAACAGTTAGAGCAAAACAACTGGTCTGGTCTATAAAAGTCACAACAGAAAATCCCTATTGTACAACTGTAGCCTAGAAAGTATAATTTTTTTTTAAGAAAGAAAAAATGGGAAAACCTTAAGGGGAATCTCTATTCTTTTAGAACATTAAACAAATCTCATCTCAAAATGTGGGTGCCATGAAGCTATCCCAGCTTCAAGACATATTTTAATTGTATATTTACTTAAATATTCATTCATTCATTTATATTTATTTAAATAAATAAATGCTTTATTTATTTAAAGCCACAACTTAAGAGTCTTAAAAATTTTTTTTTACTAAACCACTAAAAGCCACAACTTAAGTCTCTTAAAAAAAGAGTCTTTTACTAAACCAACTAGTTGACACATCAATTTGAGGGGGGGGCAAGGCATTTAATCAGGTAATATCAAAATATAAATCACAAGGATCTTTCTCATTCTCCCCTCACCTCATCCCTGACATTTTTGTTTTTTGTTGCTCAGTCAATTATGATTGAACATAAAGCCCATTTATAGCACACCAGGCCTTTGTATCTCCCATTGTCTCTTGAAGTCCCCAACATATGTAGAGATATATTTCTCCATTTTGTCGGTGGTGTAACTGAAACTATTTGTTTCTCTATTGTGTTGCAAGTTGCTGGTGTCTCGGTATCTTTACTATCTTTCCTATCCATCATTACACTATTCTCTGTTGATTCTCTATTGTGCTCTTTTTCTGCAACTATCTATTGGTTCTTTGGTGAATTTTAACCACTATGTAACTTCTCCATAAGAAAAAGGGTCTTAGCTCTTTTAGCCCATATTCTCAGAGGTTATTTCAGTTCTTCTAAGTCACACCTAGCTAGCCAGTTAGCAAAAATTGTAGGTTTAGATTGTCTGTCTTGAGCTGCTTTGTTTCTCCCACATGCCATTCTTTACAGCCAGTCTGCAATTTTAATTGGGGTGAGTGCATTCCTTTCAGCTCTGCCCCCTCTTTTATTTTTGTTAGACCAAGACCATAGGAATTTCACATGGTAATTATGGAGGTATAGGATAGAGTAGCAACTTTGGTCCTTTCTCCATTTCTAACTCGTAAAATTATGTGTACTTAAGTAAATATCATTTGTAGTCAGGTCCTAATTACTATAACAAAAGGTGTGACTACAATTTATTAGAGAAATATAAATTGGGCCTTAATTAATGCCTTTGCTAATTGAGGATAATTTTTAGTTCTAAAATTTATATACAACATACACATACATGTATGCACATGTATGTGAGTATATATGCACAAATATACTCACATACATATTTTGATATTCAACATTTACAATTAAATTATGTTTCAATGACTAGATGTCAATTTTTTTAGTAGAGGGGAGAACAAAAGCAACATTCATGGTTTTTGGATAGTATTCCTTTATTATTAGTGGTTCTATTCTATGTAAAGCATCAGCTTTTACCAGATATAGGCAGGGAAAAGTGGTAAATATTTAAAAAAATACATGTCTGTATACAGTAGCTTAAGGCACAGTATCAGTTCATAAAGCAAATTGTTACAACTGACATTTAGGGTCATTGGATTTCTGGGGCATATCCGGCATCAGTTTAGTTGGGCTAGACACAGGTGGATCACTTGGGATTTACACATATACGTGATTATATACCTACACACACATAATGTGCATACATATCCATGACTGCAAGAGTTTCCTGTCTATTCTCCCAAAGCAGAGGCCACATACAAAACCTTTCTGGCTGGGTAGGATTTTTCAGAGCTAGAACTCTGCTTTGGGGAGAGGAATGAGCAAGGGAGCACAAGGAAGACGCATGGAGGCAGGTGGATAGAAATGTATTCAGCAGTTCATTCCTGAAATAGCTAACGGGGAAGAAGGGTGGGTATTGGACTTAGAAGCATCGAGAGGGTGAGGTGAAAATGACATTCCAGCAAAATAACTCACCCTTAGGAGCAGATTCCTAAGCCACAATTCTGTTGCACTCTCTGTTGAGACACAAGAAGGTCAAAATTTGTAAGCTGGTGGCCAGGCTGAAGGGATATGAATAAAAGAGGTTCTGAAAATACCCTTGGGCCTCAGGACAGGTGGGAGCCAATATTCACATTCAACAGGTGATATCTACCATCTTTGTCTCCTGGGAAACAATAATGGTAGCAAACACATGAACTTTATTGCAATGCTCCCAGAATAGGGCCAACAAAAGGAACAGTCTTCTGTGGCAGCAAGAAGGGCTCAGGTCAGACATAGATCATAGACTGACAGTTGGATGGTCCTAAGAAGTCATCAGATCCAGCACTAATTTTGTAGATGTAGAGACTGAGATCCAAAGTGTCCCAAAAGTTGTCCAAGGTCACAATACTGTTAAGTATCTGAGACAAGATTTGAAGCTTAGGTTTTGCTTACTCCAAGTCCAGAGCATTATCCACTATATCAATGAATTGCCTCTAAACTCATAAAACCTCCCCACTGAATGAGTTGTGAGGAGCCAAGGAAGTTGGTTCCTCTGGGCTTTGGTAAACAAGGCCAGCAGACTGCTAGCTTTCAGGCCATAAGGGTTGTATGTACGCATTGAATTTAGGAGAATGGTCTCACCATAGAACTTAAGGCCAGGATAGAGACCCTTTCAGGCTCATGAGAGGCAATTATTAAATTTTCAGTGGACATCTATACCTTGGAAACTGGTAAACGCTAAAAATCAGGGCTTTATTTATTGTTTTATTGACTGCCTAGGCTTAAGAAAGTGATGAAGAAAATAATACAGACTAAACTGAACAGTATGTCATGTTTACATCTTTTCCCCCAGAGAGGTGGTTGTTAAATATTTACTAGCATCCTTTCAGTGAGAATTTTTTTATGATGTACCAAATTTTCTTCTTACCCAAAAGAAACTGTTCCTGTGATCCCCTTCCATTTGTCCATAAAATACCCTCTCATTTTGGAGCCTATGGTGAAGATACTGTTTTCTGAAAGGTCTGTACCCCCATGCCTTCTCTCCTTGGAACTTGGGGAAGTATTAAGGCTAAGAATTGTTATTGTGATATTTGGTACAGTGGGGGATGGGAGGCAAAGAAAAAAATAAACTTTCATCATCCTGAATTTCACAAGGAATAGTCTTGAGTAAAACCAATGAGATTTAGATTTAATTGGAATTGTTGAGTGGAAGGGATATATGGAATTACTTAGTCCAATCCCCTCACTTCACAGTAAATTAGTAACAGAACTAGAACTTAATCTCTGGTCTCCTTCTTCTCAATAATGTGTAACCATCTCCATCATTGCTGTGTTTCCCAGTCTTCTCTGTAGTGCTCTTAGATTAGAAGCATTATAGAGATGAAAGAGCATAAGGCTTGGAACCAGAGGATCTGAATTCAAATGTTACTTTTGCTATTTGCTACCCATGTAGGTCTGATTTAATTGTGCAATTTCCCTGGGTTTAAGATTCCTAAACTGTACAATGAAGGAGTTTGAATAGCTGATATTTCTAAGACATTTCTAATAGAGCTGATCATCCCATAGTTGCTAAGCTATGGGGAGAGAGACAACCAAAGGGCATTCTGGGGCATAAAGAACAGCTGATTCTGAAAGAAAAATAAGTTGTATGGTAGATAATCCAACCACAGACTACAGAAAATTGACTATATTTTAGAATTGCTTCCTGCAGGTTAGGGTTTGGCTTCTACCCACCTTGCTTATGACCTTCACACTATGGTTCAGTTACCTGGATGGCAATTCATGAAAGTCATGGAGAGATGGGCAAATGAAAGGTCAGGGTATTCCTACTCTTGGATGTTTGAACTTATAAAACCTCTATTTGATTTTCCTAGGGGAAATACAATAGTATTATATAATGATGTTCGTTCTAGCAAAATCTTGTGATATTTTTCTCTAAGTTTTTGCTGTAGCTAAATGTTGGGACTGTATCCAATTACAGTACATTGGAACCTTATGGATAGATTCAGAGAAACCTCAGGAGACTTATATGAATTGACACAGTGAAATAAATGGAACCAGAAAAACAATTTATGTAATAACAACAACAATAAAAAGACAACAAAGATCTGTGATCGATATAGTGACCAACTATGACTCCAGAGGACTGATGATAGTGTTACCCTCCTATTGACAGAGAGGTGATAGCTTAAAGAAGCAAAATGGGACATAGATTTTTGGACATTGTCAAGGTGGTACTTTGTTTGGCTTGATTATGGACACTTATTACAAGTTTTTTGATTCCCCCTCCTCCTACCCCTTTTACATAGAAGAACTGAGAGAAAGAAAATAAATGCTTGCTAATTAAAAAATAAAAGAAATTTAGGAAAATTCACATATTGCAAATCTTATTCATATGGCAAAAAACAAGGGGAGCTTCTTACAAAGTCCCGTATTTCAAAGTTAGGAGAGATCAGAGATTCAGACTCTCATCTTAGCTCCACCAGGAGCTTATTTACTATCAAAAGCAAAGATCGAGGGTCAATCTCCCTCCAGGGCATGAACAAGTTTTTCCTTATGCCAGGGTTTTTGGAATCCTGAGTCCCACAGGAAGAAGGGAGGTTGCAGGATGTATAACAGCATGGTTTCAGGCACTTCAAAGGGATCCGGGCCATCATGCTGACACTAAGCAGAAGGAGAATGTATGGCTCCAGTAGAGAAGAAGCTGAAAAGTGATATTGGAAGCTTGATAGACTAGAGTTTGGGAGCCTCCAACCAGAAGGAAGATGGTGTGTTCAACCTTCAATATGACTGCAGCTGGATCCGCCCATATAAGCAGCAGGTGAGAACCATCCCACATATCTGACAGAGAGAAAGGGAAAAAAGAAAAGGAGAAATTAGAGTTCCATGAAGTTTCTGGCCATAGATGCCTCCTTCTCACAGCCCCTCAATTTAAGCTGCCCCCAAGTCATCATGTTTAAAAGGCTTCATTAGAGTTCCCTTGAGAATTCTTTCACTCTGACTGTATTTTGTCACCTCCCTGGTATATTTTGCCAGTGGACCCGGATGACTCAGGAGGAGAAAGTGAGACAGGTTGGTGACTTTGCCCAGCTCTCTCTCACTTAAATCCAATTCACTTGCAAGTCATAATATCACTTCCCTGATGCCATGGTCCTTTTTGAAAAGGAAGGACAAACAACAGTTTTTTCACTTCATCATACTCTCAGATTTTAAAATAAAGCCAAGGAGAATGGAAACTTCTTGAGAAGAGATACCTTTTTGCCTTGCATCTATTCCCAGTGCATCATAGTATCTACTGCATAGTAAACTCTTAATAAATGCTTGATACTCCTTATCGTTTTCTTTTTTTTTTCTTTTCACTTTTTCTTTTTTTTCTTTTAAAATTTTTTATTACAACTTTAATTTTTAAAACATGCATGGATAATTTTTCAACATTAACCCTTGCAAAACCTTGTGTTCCAATTTTTTCCCTTCCTTCCCCTCACCCCTCCCCTAGATAGAAAGTAATCCAATATGTGTTAAACATGGTAAAAATGTATGTTAAATCCAATATATGCAGACATATTTATATGATGATCTTGCTGCACAAGAATCAAAAAGAAAAAGAATTGAGAAAGAAAATAAAATGCAAGCAAACAACAGTAAAAAAGAGTGAAAATGCTATGTTATGATCCACATTTAGTTCCCATAATCTTCCCTCTGGGTGTAGATGGCTCACTTCATCACAAGATCATTGGAACTGGCCTGGATCATCTCATTGTTGAAAAGAGCCATGTCCATCAGAATTCATCATCGTATAATCTTGTTGTTGCCGTGTACAATGATCTTCTAGTTTTGTTCATTTCACTCAGCATCAGTTCATGTAAGTCTCTCCAGGCCTCTCTGAAATCATCCTGCTGATTGTTTCTTATAGAACAATAATATCCCACAACATTCATATATCATAACTTATTCAGCCACTCTTCAACTGATGGGCATCCACTCAATTTCCAGTTTCTTGCCACTACAAAAAGAGCTGCCACAAACATCCCTCCTTTAAGATCTCTTTGGGACATAAAACCACCAACTGGGGTTTTCTTAGCAAAGAAACTAGAATGGTTTGTCATTTCCTTCTCCAGCTCCTTTTACAGATGAAGAAACTGAAGCAAATGGGATTAAGGATGGGAAAAAATAGAATTATTCCCATTTTACAGATCACATAGCTTGTAACTGAGTGAGATCTTCCTGGCTCCAAGTCCAGTGCTCTATCCACTATGCCTAGTTGTTTCTTGCCCAATCCCTATAGACCAGTAGGGAAACTCATGCTTGCAAAGGAATATTGGTTTTTTTGTTTCTTGCTTCCTACCTACACCCAGTTCACAAAGTTTTAGACCTGGCAATTAAATCCAGGTATCTAGCTAGGGAAAATTTTTTGGCTATAAGAGGATGCAGAAGGTAAAGGATCTGCTTCCAGTTCCAAAGAGCAACAATGAATTTTGGGAAAGTCACTTTATCTATGTAAGCCTCAGTTATTCCATCTATAAAAAATGGGAATAATTCCAGTTCTTTCCCATCCACACCCACCCTCTAATTCTTTTCTCCCATTGCTTCCCATTTGAGGATACTAAAGGGATGAATGAGCAAATGACTGGAAAAAAGAATTGAGTCTCAATGTCCAAATTGGCATCATGATTGGGATTAAACTA
Organism: Myrmecobius fasciatus; assembly: GCA_023553655.1. Lineage (NCBI taxonomy): Eukaryota > Metazoa > Chordata > Mammalia > Dasyuromorphia > Myrmecobiidae > Myrmecobius > Myrmecobius fasciatus. The sequence goes on from JAJPUD010008348.1 coordinate 16,778, forward strand.
AAAAAATTTACAAATTCTTGATTGTCACCTGAATGAGAAGTATAACCATGGTGACCTCACTGAGAGTCACAGATGGTTGAGAGAGGGGGTTAGGATTGGGGTTACCACTGCAGAGGAAAGAGCATGGAATGCAATCCTAGGGAGTGGGATTGTTGGGCAGCTGAGAACAGCACCTGGCATGGAAAATGTCTCTGGCTCTTGGATTTGCGGCTGGTGGTGTTAAGTTTTCATGCATGCAAATCTATTCTCATCTTCTGGATTCTGAAATTCCCTTATCTCATCACAACCTGTTATAGCTCCGTCTCGCTCTCTCTCTGAACTCATTATCTTTTGCCTCAAGCTTTCTACTCTTCCCAGTTTTCCTATTACTCTCAAAGGCAACCTCCCAGTCACCCAGATTAGCAGCCTGGTTATCATCTTTTGCTCCTTCCTCTCTCACATATGCATTCTGTGTCTTGTTGATTCTCCCCTCATAGCATCTCTTCTCTATGCCCCTTTCCCTCTTTGGACACTGCCAATACCCTGGTACAGTCCTTATCACCTCAAAATGGGACTCTTGCTTCTGGTTTTGCCTTCTTGCCTTAAGTCTCTTCCTATTCCACTTCACCTCCCCTCAGCTATCTAATTGATCTTCCTAAAGTACAGATCTGACCTTGTCACCTCCCAACTCAATAAATTCCCACAACTCCCTGTTGCCTCTAGGATCAAACAGAAAATGCCTTTAAAGCCCTCCATAAGCTAGTCCTCTCCTACTTTTTCTGTCTTCTTAAACCTTTCTCCCTTCCAAATAGTCTACAATCCTTTCTGTTTTTTGAATATGACCCTCTAACTCTCAACTCAGGGGATCCCCCCACCTTGTCTCTCCTCCAATTTTCTAGCTTCCTATAAATCCTTGGGAATCTTCTATGGGAAGCCTTTTTCAACCTTCCTCAATACTAGTGCCTTCATTCTGTTGATTACTCCCAATTTATCCTGTATATATCTTGTCTGCACACATAATTGCTTGCACATTGTGTCTCCCATTAGACTGTGAAGTCCTTGAGAACTAGAATTGTTGGGTGTTTTTTTTTTTTTTTGGTTGGGGTAGGGTGACTTTCTTTATACCCCAGAATTCAGCACTAGATAGACCTGGGATTGTCACTGGTAAAGAGAATTCCTAAGCGAGGAAACTTTATTAGTGTAGGCTGGCAGACTCTTTTAGCAGCTTAATCTTATAACATTTTCCAGAACACTGAGGGGTTAAGGGACAGGGGCCACACAGTTGGAGCTGGAACCTTTCTGGTTCTCTCTACCATTAAGACAAGTTGCCTTTCAGAGTAATTGTGAGCCTTAGGAAATGAGGAGCAACCTCTACCCAACTCAACTCTTCCTCGTAACTCTGATGCCACAGGAACACTTCAAGGGGGAGATATCCAATCCTTTTTTGCCATTTCCATGTACTACAGTGACTCCTTCCTCAAAGCATTTAGTAAGTGATCATTGTGGAAGGGAGAAACTGTGGAGTCTCCTCTGTTCTTTATCTGGCAAAGAGCCATAGTCCTTGGCCTCCACCATCTGCCCTTTTTACTTTTAGATGGAAGAAACTGGAGGTTCCATGACCTTGTCATTCTGGAGGGCATTTTAGTTTTCAGCTCAGGTTTTGCAACCAATATAGCTCCGTTGCCCTGAGAGATAAACAGCAACATAGATATGAACTTGGTAGAACTAATGTGATATAAGCTTTGAGCTCAATTTTGAGCCCACAAAAATGGAAGTGATGTAGGGTAAATTATGCACCTGAAATATTGGGGGAAATGTTAGTACATCATTCTTGCCACATCTTTGTAAATATTCCTTTGTAAAAGTCAATTAATGGTAAGTGGTTAAATATAGCAATATCCCTATTTTGGGGACTAGGAAACTATTTCTGAGAGAAGTTAAATGGATTGTCCAGGCTCACATAGTCTGATGTGAGATTCAAATTCATATCTTTTTCACTCCCAAATAAAAAGTTTTGGTTACTGTGCCAAGCATTTAGAAAACTCCTTCCAGGCTGATATCAGTCCATTAATCATTACTTTTCTAGACTAGTTTAAACAGTTAAGAACACATCTAATTGTGATATTATGCATTGCATTTCTTCAACTTGTTCACAAATATATCATAATTATCTTTGTCAAAGTCTTCCTAAAATTGACCTATATAAGAACTACAAGATTCCACCTTATCTCACTCCACTTCTAGCCTATCAGTCTGGTAACCCTATTTAAAAAGGAACTGATATGGCTTTTCAGAATTGTGAAATTTAGAAAGGGGAGGGGAACTCTGAGGCTGTCTGTTTCAAAGTGTTCCTGACCAGGAATCCCTTTTCCAACATTGTGGACAAGAAGGCATCCAATCTCTTTTGGAAAGCCTTCACTGAGGAGGAATTCACTATCTTCAGAGGCAGCCCCTTTCTTTTGTTGAACAGCTCTAAACATTAGGAAGTTTTTTTCTTAAATCAAACCTAATCTGCCTTTTTGTAGCTTCCTACTCTTTTTAAAATGAACTAATGTTAGCTAGTGTAGCACTCATTTAAGTGCTCACATCCCATCTGTTCTGTAATATATTTTGTAATTTTCCAGGAACTGACATCAAGGAAGGTAGGTAGTCCTTGATATGTGGGATATATTTCCTGCTCATCTCTGCTGCTCCAGACACTCATTTTCTCTAGTGCTGTCTCCTACATGGAACTCTTTCAGATCCCCTGAAGCTGTAAGTCCCCTGCTCTCTTCCTTTTTAAACTATTCTGTAGAAGTATGTGGGTAATTTTTTTTGGAGGAGGGAGGAAGTCAGAATTTATGATTTCATGTCCATGGTAACTCCCAAAGGTAGAAATTTTTTCCACTAAGGAAAATCAGCAAGTTATCTGTAACTTATGGTTTTGGGAATTGCCTGAGTCACTAGGAAATTATATGACTTACTCATGCCTCTGGTGAAGAGTGTTTCTCCCTCTGTGATCTTGGGACTGAGGAGAAATCAAATAATGTAACTAGGACCAGAAGATGTTAGAGTGTTAAGGGATCTTAGCAAGCATATAGCAGGGGCAGAACTTAATCCTTTGTCTTTTTCATTGCAAAACTGGTATCTTTCTATCTGCTACCCCATGCTGCCTTTTGTAACTTTATATTTACTTCTTATCTCCTTCTTTGTGTGTCTGTAGTATTCTTCTAGCAGACTATAAGATCCTCAAAGGCAGATACTGTTTTATTTTTTGTATTAAAATCCCTAACCCCTAAGTAAATGCTTTGCTTATGTACAGTAGGTGTTTAATATATAGTGGTTAAATTGAATTGTTGTTGGTCAATTTTTTCAGTCACGCGCAACTCTTTGTGACCCCATTTGAGATTTTCTTGGCAAAGATCCATTTCCTTCTACAGCTCATTTTACATACGAGGAAACTGAGACAAACAGGGTGAAGTGACTTGCCAGTCACACACCTGAGGCCATATTTGAACTAAGGAAGATGAGTCTTCCTGATTCCAGGCCTGGCATTCTATCCACTTTACCATTTAATTGCTCATCACTCCATCCACTGGGCCATCTACTTGCCCCTAAATTGACCTAGAATGTGACTTAGTCTGTTGATTTGGCTTAGTAGAACAAAAGGCTGCCTTATAGCTAGTGGGTAGACCATGTCTTCCAGCCACACTGAAGATCATTCAGGACTTGTAAGATGGCAAGTGAAATAATTTCTTTCAATAATCCTATGAAAAGAAACATTAGGTAAAACCTAAAACCAGAACAAATGTGCTTATCAAAGATATTTCCTACTGTGATAGAAGAAATCCAGGGCCAAGTCCCATTCAAAGAGGGATTCTTTGGGGCTGGTAAGGTCTTTCAGATGTGGATGACAATGTGATATTATATTAAACTCCAGGACATGACAGAGTCTTTTAAAAAGATCTTAATTTGTTCAAAGAACTTTGATCTTTTCATCCACATAGGAAAAAGCAAGTGGATGAGTAATGTGGATTATTCAAATTTGAATATTCACCTGAATGGACCCTGTGTAGAGCTTGTCCAATATGTCTAGAACAGATAGGACAGATGGACAATGACCACAGCAGAAAAAAAGAGAGCAGGCTGGATCATTTTCAAAATGATCAGAATTTCAGATTTCAGAAGAGCCTTTGTATAAGGCTCTTTTATTGAATCCAAACTTCTCACAAGAGCAAATACTCATATTGACATTCTATTATTGATGCAACATGTTAGTGAATTATGGAACACCAGTGCGCCTAAAGATCCATACCACACATGGAGACACATGGCAGGTGTGAGCAAGCTTTATGGTATAATTGATGAGGAATTCCAAAGAAGAACAAGTATAAAAGATACTATCAAGGAGCTATATGACAGGAAGTAAAGATGGGCTCATCACATGGCAAGAACTAGGAATGACGGATGGACAGCCAGACTATTCTACTGGTACCTTTCAGGAGAAATCAAGACATCCTTTACCATGTTGGGTGGCCCCCTTGTGGTGAACTTTTAGGAGCACATGGATGGAGTGCAATTTCTATCACTGGAGTAAAATCCTGATTCAGTGGGATTACAGATCCATTTGAGCATCTGAATATGATTTATTCCTTAGAAGTCTAATACCTGGGAATAAACTGAGAAACAAGTCCTGAATTAATGTGGACCAATACCAAGGAAGTTTCCCTTGTATGTTATAGAAGGAAATTGTTGTGGCCAATCGTAAGTCCTGAATTCTAGATAAAACAGATTAAATTAAAAAAAAAACTTATTAGGGGATAAATGCTGAGTATCCTGGAGATGAGAGTTACTGGGCCAAGGAATGTGGCTCCAGGATAAGGGATAAGGGGCATTACATCAAACTGGGAAGAGAGTAGCAAAGGGAAAGTGCCTGCAAGATACTGTTTGCCTTGTATTGGTCTTATCTGTGAGACCACTTGAAGGAATGAAAAAAAGTCTATTCTTGAAGTCCAATATGAGCTCTTTTAATATCTCTCTGTGTCATTCTGTAAAAGTCACTTATCACCTCTGAGCTTCAGTTCCCACATCTGTTGAATGGGAAAATAATACTTGTACTCCCTACCTGATAGGATCGTTGTGGAGGCAGTGCTTTATAAACCTTAAAGGGCTATAGAAAAGTGTGTTATTATCCTGATAGAGACAGTGTGGGACAGTGGTTAGAGAGCTGGCCTTAGTCAGGTCTTGTCTCTCAAACAAACTGGCTGTGTGATCCTAAGCATATCACTTAACCTTTTCAGTGTATTAAGCAATTTTTTTAAAGAGCTATAAGCTGCAGAGAAGGTGCTGACCTGCATTGGCAGAGGAAGTATCTTCTCCTGAGAGTGTCCTATAGCAATAAAATCACAAATGCAGACCTTATCTTAATTATTGTCCTAAGATGGGAATTGAAGCTGGACAGCTGCAAGCACAGTATGATACAAAAAGTCAGTTTTGTAGGCTCCTGGTTCTCTCTCTGAGCTTGTTTACTAATTCTAAATTGAAGAGCTTGGCTTAGGTGCTTTCTGAAGTCCCTTCCATCTCTAAATTCTATGAAAAATTCTGAACAAAAGAGGGCAGGTGAAGGGTATTTATTTTCTTCTGATGCTTTTTTTTTTTTTTTGAAACACAAGAGAATTGAGATAATTCTCATTATCCAGCAGAGGGCAACCCAATCTGAGATAAAGGGAAAGAATAGGTGGGAGAAAAAGTAAGGACAGAGGAATCCTAATGGGATTCTGGTTTTGTTGGAGTTCTTCCAGAAGTTGAGGAGCGTTTTTATAGTGACTTAAATGAAACCTGCATGTTTTTGAAGGTGAAGAAATGAGCATTAAAAATCAGAGTCCCAGGGGGCAGTGAGGTGGTGCAGTGGATAGAGCACTAGTCCTGAAGTCAAGAGGACCTGAGTTCAAATTTGGTCTCAGACACTTAACATTCCCTAGCCCTGTGACCCTGGGCAAATCACTTAACCCCAATTGCCTCAGAGGAAAAAAATGTATCTGAGTCCCCAGGGCCTCAGTTTCCTAATTTGTAAAAACAAAACCAAAACACCCCTCTCCCCTGTTTACATTTCTAATGTTGTTCAGTTGTTGCACTTGTGTCCTATTCTTTGTGAGCCCATATGGTCACAACTCCTCATTTGGGGTTTTCTTGGCAAAGATACTGGAGTGATTTGCCATTTCCTTTTCTATTTCATTTCACAGATGAGAAAAGTGAGGCAGAGTTAAGTGACTTGCCCAGGTCACATAGCTAGTAAGTGTCTGAGGCTGGATTTGAACTCAGGTCCTCTTGACTTCAGAGCTGGTGCTCTACCACCTAGTTGTTCTGATCTTAAGAATGGAGAAGATAGTGGAAGGATGCAGATGAATGGGGCTAGAAGCAAGTTGAGAATCTGATTTACCCAAATTTCAAGCGGCCCCTCTTGGTTTAATTTAGTTACCTGGTGCTAGGTTACCCTGAGTATGGGGACTTTCAGGAGCTGCTGAACAGCCTTAGTAGGTTTTGCAAATTCCCTGGTACCTGGGTTGATCCTGGGAGCTGGTGGCTGCCCCAGAGAGAATCCCCTTTCTTGTTCCTGACTATACTACTGACAAGGAGGGCAGAGTCTATTCAGCAAGCTAGGAAGAGCCTTAGCATCCTGAGCCTGGAGAGGAGTTCAGATCCCAGGTGCTCCTCCCATGCTACTAAGAAAAAAGAGGGGTTTAGTACCTGAATCAATGCCTCTCAATTATGGCAATCCTCTTTTTCAAACTCAGTCTTCTTTTGAACTTCCCCATTTCTGTTGAGGTGATCATCATCTTTAGAGTAACCCAACTTTACAACTTTGATGTCTGTTTCTGGCTCCTTACTTTCCTTCCCCCAAATCCAATCCAATGCCAAATTTTGAAGTTTCTCTCTTCATGACATTACCTACACCTGTCTCCAGGTTAGGCCCTTATCACTTCTCATCTGGACTACTGAAGTAGCCTGATCTCCCTGCCTCAGGTTTCTCCCCATTTTGCTCTGTTATTCATACAGCCACTAAAATGATTTTCCTATCCTTAGGTCCACGTGCATAGACACATGAGCCCTAGACATAGTACAGTTCTCTTCAATAAACTTCAATGGCATCTTGACACTTCCAGGATCAAATATATACATTTGATATTCAAAGCTCTTTACAACCTGGCTTCTTCCTATCTTTCAAGTCTTCTTACTCATTATTCTCCCACATACACTCTATGATATAGCAAATTAATCTAATAATTATTTCTTACACACAGTGGTACATTTCCTATTTTTGTGCCATGGGGTTATCTCCCTTCTCTAGAATGCTTTTTATCCTCACCTCCACCTTTTAAAATTACTGGATTCTTTCTTGATTAAGAGCTAATCCTATCATCAATAAGAGGCTTCTTGACTCCTTCCCCTACTCTATATGGAACACATCTATTTATATACACAGTGTATCCCCAATTAGAGGGACAGTGATTGTTTCAGTATTTCTAGGTATGTTCAGCATTTTGCTCAGTGCTTGGTGCCTAATAAATGCTCAATGATTCATTTTCAAGTATAGTCCTAAACTACTTTCCAGAATGACTGCACCAATTTGTAGCTTCAGTGATAGTACAGTTTTGTGACTGTCCTCCCACAGCCCAACCAATAATTGTAAATTTTTTTTGACAATCTGATGGATAAGAGGTGGAACCACAGAGTTATTTTAATTTTAATTTCTCATTATTCATGACTCAGAGCATTTTTTTCATGTAATTGCTGAATTTGCATTTCTTTTTTTTGAGAATAGCTGGATCATATCTTTTGACCATTTGCAATGAAAAGTGATTTTAGCTTTTATATTTTTGTATCAGTTTCTTATATCTTACACCTTGTGTATCAAATCTTACCAAGAAATTTGCTGTGAAGGTTTTTTCTAGTTAACTTTTCTAATTCTAATGCATTGATTTTATTTGCTCAAAATCTAAAAAAAATTAGATTACTAAAATTGAATTTTAGCTTGCATTATCTTCTCTGTAACTTATTTAGTCAGTAATTTTCTCCCTGTCCACAGAAGTGAATTCCTATTCTAATTTTGCTATGTCAGGCTAAGACAACCCTAAGTCATGATACAATGGGACAGACTTACCTGCAGGCAAGCAACTCCAATCCCAACAGCTCCCATGAGTAGGAGATGATTAGCCAGAAAATGTTCTAACTTAGTGATACAACCACCCTGTGTGGGACATAAAAGGAAAGTGTTCACCAATAGGAGAGAGGCCTAAGGAAAAGGGGGTGTACTAGTTTAGGAATGGAGAAAGGTACCAAGAATGTGTTTGGAAATTCGAAGGGATTGTGGTATAGTGGACAAATCATTAGTCTTTGTAATCAAAAGACTTGAGTTCAAATCCTAGCTCCAATACTTACTAGTCATTTTAATTTGCCTTGGGCAAATTACTTAACCTAGGCCTCTGTTTTATTATCTATAAAGTGGAATAAGAATACTTGCACTGCCTACTCCCCAAAATTGTGTGGAAAGCCTTTTTAATAATTAAAAAATCTTATTTGATATACATGTTAAAATGATTTTTTAACATTTTCCCCCAAATTTTGAGTTCCAAATTTCTCTCTTTCTCCCTACCCCCAATTGAGAAGACAAGCAATTTGACATAGATGATACAAGTGTAGTCAGGCAAAACTGTAAAAAAAAACCCAGACAAAAACCCCCAAGAAAAATAAAGAAAAAATATTTTTTGTCTATATTCAGGCTTTACCTTTCTTTCTCTGGAGATGGACAGTATTTTTCATTATAAGTCCTACAGAATTGTCTTGGATCATTGTATTGCTGAGAATAACTAAGTTATTTATAGTAGATCATCATAAAATATTGCTGTTATTGCTTGGTTCTGCTCATTTCACTTTGCATCAATTCATATAAATCTTTTCATGTTTTTCTGAGTGCCTCCTGCTCATCATTTCTTAAAGTACAATAGCATTCCATCATAATTACATACAAAACTTGTTTTATCATTCATTAATTGATGGATATCCTCTCAATATCCAATTCTTTGCCAACATGAAAAGAGCTGATATAGGTCCTTTTCCTTTTTTAAAAATCTCTTTGGGATATAGACCTAGTAATGGTATTGCTTAGTCAAATGGTATGCATGGTTTTATAGCCCTATGGACATAGTTCCAAATTACTCTCCAGAATGGTTGAATCAGTATATAACTTCACCAATAGTATATTAGTGTTTTAATTTGGAAAACCCTTTGTAAATATTCTTCCTATAATTCCAAAGGGGCAAGCTTATGAATCAAAATCCACCAAGGTCAAACCAGATCTAAGGGTAAGGGTAGGTTTTTGAGGAGAAGGAAGCTGATTGATTTCTAAACAAAACATCAGGTATTCACATGCAGCTAGCATCCTGATATCCTTCACTATCCCTGTATGGTACCATGGCCAAGACTGAGTTATATTCAAAGCATTTTGACCTAGTTTGGATCAGGGGCAGAATTTAAGATAAACAAAAACCACAGTTCTTGCTCTTAGGGAGCTAGCAGTCTGTTTAAATAATAATGATGATAATGGATTACCTTTCTACAAGATACATTGCAAATAACATGAATTTGCCCAAAGGTGATAGCTCTGCAAATATATATATATATATATTCACACACACACACACACACACACACACACGAATATAAGGTGGTGGGTCTGCATAAAGAATATGAAATAAATAAAATATCACTAAAACGGAGAATTGGGAAAGGCCTCATACAACTAGTTGCATGGAGTAGAATCCAAGACTCCTGACTCACAAGACAGCAAATTCCTATTTAAGATTCCTTTCAGATTTAAAATAATATGATTTTGACTCTAAGACCTTCCTTCTCTCTTTCTCCCTCTCTCCCTCTCTTTCTCCCTTCCCTTCTCCCACTTCTCGTTTCTCCCCTCTCCTTTCCTCTCATTTTCTTCCTCTTTCCCCTTACTTTTCCTCCAGTCTTAATAAAAGGGAGCACTGTCTCAGGGTCTTCTACTTACCTCTACTTTATAGATATTGGAAGGATGGGCCCGTTGACCACAGAGGACCACAACTGTCTTACAACAACTGTCAGGTACCTTACGGCCCTCAGCTTCTGGAGATTGGATGTAGGTGCTGTACTCCCAGTCGGCTGAGCTGTTGCTGCCACAGCACCTGAACTGGGGGACAGAGAGCATGTCTTGAGAGCTGTGCAATGATGGGAGGCTGTTGTTATTTATCATTCATTCTTGAAGGGACCATGACATCAGGGAGATGATACTATGATATGCAAGTGATTTGGATTGATGTGACGGAGGAAAGTCTCACTTTCTCTTCCAGAGCCCATTTGGGTCCAGCAGCCAGATATAGATCAGGAGGACTGGAGATGGTCCTGGATGCCCTGGGAAACTTTGGTCTTTTTAAACTAAGGTCTTCAATAAGTCTCAGTTTGACTGAGGCAACACCCAATCTGTGATTAAAGATAAAAAAGGAGGCAGAGAATGGCCTCTTTTACCTACTCAAAAAAATCAATCTGGGAGGGGAAGGCTTTCTGATCAAAACAGAAACAATTGCTACCAGTAAACCCTTAATTTCTGGCAAAGATAGTTACAAGGTAAGCAGGTGGCCAGAGCACAAAACACAGGGAAATGGGAGGAAGTTCATTTTAAAATATGACTTTATACAAATTATATATTTGTAAATGCCATGAATTTCATTCTCTGGAATATAGATATTAGATTTCAGGGGGCTTAAGGAGGGGATTTCCCCATCATCTCCCTTTCCCGCAGTGGGGACTTTGAGAATCTGTAAGCAAATGACTCAATGGTAGATAAGGTAATTAACAAGCAGGAAAGCATTTACAGAAAAAAGCTACCTTGGACACAACACTTTCTAGCTACACAGGGTTTGAAACAACCCCACAGAAAGTGCCACTGGTAGAAGTGATGATTATGGTGTTAGAACATTTTCCTTGTCCACTTGTCTTAGGATGACTGACATTAGTAGTAGGACAGTCAGTGCATGTTTTGCATCACTATCCATACAATTTCAAGATATCTAGATTAGGAATTCTTAACTGCCCCCCCTTTTTTATCATGGACCTATTGGCTATCTGATGGATGTATAGATTCCTTCTCAGAATCATGTTTTAAAACTCACAGAACAAAATATATTATTACAAAGGCAACTAATTATATTGAACTGTTATGAGAGCACTAGAAAACAAGTTTACAGATTCCAGATTAAGAGTCCATGATTGCAGGACCTTCTGGTCCTCAGCATACTGGACAGAGGCCTTGTGGAAATTTACAGGAGGACATGACCAAAAGTCATAAGGGATGGGAGGGAATTGAAGAGAATACCTTATAATGATGAGATCACAAAATATTGGAAATCCTAAAGTGAAATTTAAAAAATGTAAGAAAAACCACAATGTGAAAATAAAGAAGGAAAAGAACCTGAAGAAAAAGAGGAGAATATTAGAGAAATAGAAGAATTGCAGGGGGGGGGGGGAAGGAAGAGAACCACTGAATAACTGAACTAAGTGTCTCAGAGAGAGATTTAATCAACCAAGGAGTATTTAATAACTCCTTATACGTCCTAGGAACTGTATTAGACATGAGATACAAAAATAAGCAACAACAATAAAAAGGAAACAATCTCTTCTCTGGAGCAGCTACCTGCTTCCCCCCATTTAAAAATAATAGCTTTTTATTTTCAAAAATTATCATGCAAAAATAGTTTTCAATATTTACCCTTGTAAAACCTTGTGTTTTAAATTTTTCTTCACCCCTCCCCTAGACAACTAATAATCCAGTAAAGGTTAAATATGTGCAATTCTTCTAAACATATTTCCACATTTATCATGACGCTACCATTCTTATCAGGGTTGGTTCTTCCCCAAAAAGATGGAGCTAGATCTTCTAAAAAGGAATAAGCTGTTGTCCTGCAAAAATGCTGATGGAGACTCACAGGCGCTACCAAAGTGATATAGAATAATAATCATCACAAAAATAATAAGGGCAATAGCTGACATTTATGTACTGATTTAAGATTGGCAGAAAGCAGACTCCATTTTTTTAATTAAAGTTTTTTATTTGTATAACATATGTATGGGTAGTTCCCCAGCATTGATTTACAAAGCTTTCCATTACAACTTTTATCCCCAGTCCCCTCCCCTCCCCTAGATGGCAGGAAGTCCATTACATGTTAATAATGTTGAAATACTCGACAAGTTGTGCAAGAAAAATCCTATCTAGAAGGAAAAAAAAAGAAAACCAGAGAAAGGAAACACAATGCAAGCAAACCTCAATAGAGATCATGAAAATGTTACGTTGTGGTCCATATTTCATATCCCTCTCTCTGGGTGTATATAGTTTTCTTCAGTGAACAATTGGAACTGGTTTGAGACAATTCTTGCAGAGAGCCATGTCCATCAGAATTGATCATCATGTAATATTGTTGTTGCCGTGTATAATGTTCTCCTGGTTCTGCTCGTTTCACTCAGCATCAGTTCATGTAAGTCTGTCCAGGCCTCTCTGAAATCTTCCTTCTTGTCGTTTCTTACAGAAAAATAATATTCCATAACATTCATATACCATAATTTATTCAGCCATTCTCCAATTGATGGGCATCCACTCAGTTTCCGGTTTCTAGCCACTACAAAAAGGGCTGCCACAAACATTCTTGCACATGTGGGTCCCTTTCCCTCCTCTAAGATCTCTTTGGGATATAGGCCCAATAGAAACACTGCAGGGTCAATGCACAGTTTGATAATTTTTTGAGCATAGCTCCAAATTGCTCTCCAGAATGGTTGGATTCGTTCACAGTTCCACCAACAATGTATCAGTGTCCCAGTTTTCCCACATCCCCTCCAACATTCATCGTTATCTTTTCCTGTCATTTTAGCCAATCTGACAGGTGTGTAGTGGTACCTCAGAGGCAAAGACTCCATTTTTGAAGAGGGAGGAGGTTGGTGCTTACCAACTAAAGGCCTATGGTCTTTTAAAAAAAATTATTTATTTATTTATTACACATTGCTTTATGAATAATGTTGGGAGAAAGAAATAAAAACAAATGAGAAAAACCATAGGAGAGAGAAAAAAAGAAACAGAAATGAATATAACATGTATTGATTTTGCAGTCAATCTCCATAGTCCTTTTTTTGGATATAAATAGCATTTTCCATCCAAAGTCTGTTGGGATTGCCTTGGATCACATAACTACTGAGAAGAACCAAACCTTTCATAGTTGATCATCCCACGCTCTTGCTATTACTATGTACAATATATTCCTGGTTCTGCTTATTTCACTCATCATCAATTTATGTAAATCTTTCCAGGCTAAAGGCCTATGATCTTTACTCTAATTCATGTCACTGAATATTTAGAAAAGAAAGGAGTAGTGATAAAGAACCAGTGTGGCTCTGTAATTCTAGGGCAGGTCATGCTAATATGGCTTTATTTTCTTTTCTGACAAGGCTAATTGACTAGTGGATCTGTAGCTTACTTTGAGTTTTAAAAGATATCTGCAAAAGTTTCTCATGCTCTCCTTTTGGAAAGATTGAGAGTTTAGCTGGTAGTGACCAGGTGAATTGGAAAGTGTTTGAAGACCTGGGCTCAAAGAGCAATCATTAAGAGTTCCATGTCATTCTCAAATTTGATAATGATCTTTGCTCTCTATTCTCACACAGCTCTGTTTTACAACACCCTAATTCACTTACATTTAAATTCACTGTGCTTGCTGCATTCAGTTCACTTCACTAATGTCTAGTGCAAAAGGGGCCATGACTTATCTAAATATTGTACTTCTGCCAAACACCTAGACAAGCAGCCAATATACAATGTGGACTTAATAAACATTTATTGAATAAATGAAAAAAAAAAGAGTTCCATGACAACTTGGAAGAAGGTCTGTAGTGGAGTGTTCTGGAGATCTGTGCATGGCTCTGTGCTATTTGCCATTTTTCTCAGCTTTGAAAAAGGCATAGATGAAATGCTATAAAATTGTCATGCTTCACAAAACTTGTGCGGAACAATTAGAATATTATATTATGTATTCAGAATCAAAAAATCTTAGGCTAGAATATTGGGATGAATTCAATAATTTAATAAGATAAAATTCAATAGAAAAAATGTAAAGTTTTATACTTTGGTTAAAAAATTAACTTCAGAAGTATAAGATGGGGAGGCACGACTATATAACAATTTATCTTGTCTATTCTCTTTTTCTCTCTGGGTTGGAACAACAGAATCCCAGGGGACTTTATAGGCAATTTAGTCCAATAAATACCTGTAAAGTAATTTCCTACATAATAGCTACAGTGTGTGAGTCATCTAGAACACTACTGGCAAGGGGAAAACCAGTACCTTTTGAGGTAGCCTGTTCTATTTTCTTTTCTTTTCTTTTTCTTCTTTTTCTTCTTCTTCTTCTTCTTCTTCTTCTTCTTTTTTTTTTTGCTGAGGCAATTGGGGTTAAGTGACTTGTCTAGGTCCCAGCTAGGAAATGTTAAATGTTGGAGGCCAAATTTGAACTCAGGTTCTCCTGACTTCAGGGCTGGTGCTCTATCCACTGTGCCTCCTAGCTGCCCTGCCTGTTCTATTTTCTAGAAGAGTTCTTGTTATGCAGTTTTAGTTCATATTCTCACTTTGTTAAATTTTGCCCATTTTTTTTTTTAGTGCTTCCCTATTGCGATAATTTACCAAGAGGTATTGAAGGTTTTAATGAGGACAGGTGTTGAGTGGAGAGAAGAATGTAAATGGGAGTGATTTCATCCAAGTAGAATTGGCAAGACTTGTCAGTTGATGGAATAAATGGAAAGAAATGAAGGAGAGGGAAGAGTCATGGGTGACTAAGTACATGACTCCAAAAGTGACTTGATAGATTCTGTTCTCAGCAGAAACAGAGAAGTTTGGAGGAGGGTCAAGAAGAACAGCTCTAATCACTCTTCTGCCTAACAGTCCTTTGGATGCCTGAAGACAGCTATCCTCCCCTGCCCAATTCTTCTATTATCTAAGCTAAACAGTCTCTGTTTCTTTAACCAGTACTCATATGGAAAGATCTTCATTTCTCTTCTCATTCTGATACTTTAAAATGTGGCAACTAGAATGGAAAACGGTACTTCAAATGTGATCTGATGGGGACAGAATATAGCTGTATATAAAATTATCACTTTTTAATGAACATTATATCTGTCTTAAAGAAGTGTAAGATTGTGTTCATTTTTTTTGTCATCCATATTGTATTGTTGACTCATATTGAACTAGGTTCTTATTAGTGACAATAATGAATTTTGTAAAGTGGTTGTATTATTTGAATTCATATAGCATATTTTCATTGGGCTCAAACCAATTACCATATTTTAAATAATTATAACTTCAAATAGAATAATTTGAATATATGAAACCATTTCACAAAATTCATTATTTCAACTCATCGGGACCTTGCTGTAATGGCCCACAAAAAAACTATCTCCCCCTTTTTTAATCAAATGAAAAACTATTTTCATATTTAGTAATACCTCTCCCATTTTGTGCTCCAGAATGGACATTTTTTTGGTACCAAAGCATAGGACTTTACATTTATCTTTGTTAAAATTCATCTTATGATGCCTGGGATATCATTCTTTTCAGTGCCTTAATGTGTCTATCATCTAATATGTTATCCATCTCTTCCCCATTTGTGTCATCTGCAAACCAGTTCTCATATATTATGGTATCCTGCCCTTTCATCATTCTGATCACCCACTTCTTGAAAACTCTCCATTTTTATTAATGTTCTTCCTAAAAAATGTCACTTTGAGTGGAATAAAATGCTCCAAAGATAGTTAGAATCTGGTGGAAAGCAATAGGACACCCACTTGATAGGGGGGGTACTATGCCCCTTATAAAACAGCTTAAAACTAAATCAAGAGGAAGAATGCTACAGTGCAATGCTTCTCAAACTATCTATTCTCAAGATCTCTTAACACTCTTAAAATTATTAAGCACCCCCTTCTCCAAAGAGCTTTTGCTTATATAAGTTATGTCTATTGATATTTACTGTATTGGAAATTAAAATGTCTTTACAATATTATGAAAATAGTCATGAACTGTGATGGACTTGACTGTTTTCAACAATGAACCGATTCAAGGCAATACCAATAGACTTGTGATGGAAAGAGCCATTTGCATCTAAAAAGAAGACTTTGCAGACTGAATGTAGATCACAGCATAGTATTTTCACTGTTTTGTTATTTGCTTGTTTTTTTTCTTTTTCATTTTCCCCCTTTTGATCCGATTTTCTTGTGCAGCATGATAAATGTGGAAATATATTTAGAAGAATTGCTCCTGTTTAACCTATATTGGATTACTTGCTGTCCAGGGAAGGGGGAAGGGGGAAAGGGAGGGAGAAAAATTTGGAACATAAGGTTTTGCAAGGGTGAATGATGAAAACTATTTTTGCATGTATTTTGAAAAATTAAAAAAATATTAATAAACAAGTAAGTAAAAGAAAAAATAGCTGTGACCTCATTGATTCCTCCTGAAAGGGTTTTTAGGGATTGCTGGGGGTCTCCAGATCACAATTTGAGAACTATTGTCATAGTAGATAGAAGACTGATTCAGTTAGGAAAACCTGTTATCAAATTCTGCTTTACATATTTAAAGCTGTGCAACTATTATTAGCAAATCATTGAACTTCTTCATGACCTTGAGAAATCTTTATGACTATAAATTCTAGAAAACTTGCTGGGTATATATGTGGGTAGAGTTTCTGTATTCACTGTAGTATATGAATCCTTTGTACCAGTTGTAAGAGACTGGGCTCCATTTGATTATTGCTTCAACCCAGAAGTAATTACCTTTGTTAGGGAAAAAGACTTATTAATTGAATCAGTCAGTCAGAATTGAATATGAACAAGACCTGTACAATTCTTTAAATAAATCAAAGCCATTACAGGAGAGACTTGGCTGCCCCTAAAGAATTTATATAAAAGGGAGGAACTATCTCAGAACTAGAGAATCAGAAGGCTGGAAGAGAAGGGAAAGTATCTGGGTCATATAGAACTGAGCCAAGAATCAGTAGCTCCTACATAGCCAACAAAGGGTGAAAGATGGCAGGACTGAGCTGTAGTTGAGAAAAGAGATACCATTTTCAAGGCTCTGCAGAAATATCAGAGTGGAAGAGATGCCATGGACTGATGCCATCATTTAAGTAATGATAACTCAAGGGCTGAGGTTCTGCAAAAAAGCCTGCTTTTTCTCTGACTTTCCTTCCCTGTTTTTCCTTATATATCCACAGAAAGTGTAATATAATTTGTTGTTTTGTTACCAGAACATCTCCAGTAACCTGAATTTTGCCTCAATTATAAAGAGATCAGGGGTTAAATAGATCTAGGTATAAATGTAAATTTATGCAGAGAGCACAATTTCTGCCTAAATGTTGGGAATTTTCCTCACTGGAGGCTTGGAGAGATTGTAATTGAATTGATAACTTTTATTTTAAAATGAACTCCTTAAAGCTTCAGAGAAGGGAAGCAAGTGGATCTTAGGGGCCATTATATTGCCCCTAGGCATAAAAAGAGCTAATTATCATAACATGGTGTTACACAATGGAAGCACAGGTTCAGATGAAAAAAAATTGGGATAATATTTTCCCTCCTCCAGTTCTATGACTCTGTATCTACTCTCTATGGTCCTTTAAAGATCATTAACATTGTCTCAGCAATTATATCTGCTAGTTCTGTAAAAAACCTTTTGAAATGTACTCATTAAAGGCAGCCAGATAATCTCTCTTTTTTTTTTTTTTTGGAAGGTGCTGTACAGCATTTAGAACTTGATCAGTCACTGAAGATACTGAGAGCATGCACTACATCCCAGGTCATTGCCATCATCTTGACTTTGTCATGTTAGTGACTTTGCTGGCTCAGAAAGAGAGGAAAAGGTTGATGACTTTGTACAACTCTGTCTCACTTAAATCCATTTCACAAATAAGTCAAGACCACTCATGAAATCACCGATTTTCTTTGAAAAAGAAGAACAAACAAAAATTATTTCATTTTTGGAGCAGAAATGTGATTTCTCTGGTATAGGAAGTTCCAAGTGAGGAAGCTCCCTCTGCCAGTGCAAGTAAGCATCTTCTCTGAAATGTCTATTCTTAAAGACTTGGGGCATTGAGAACTCAAGTGATTTACTCAAAATGTCAAGTAAGTCAAGTTCTTACCCACATCACCAGTATGTGTCAGAGTGGAATTTGAATCTCATGCCTTCTTGTCTTTGAGACCAATGGTCCATCCACTATACTATGTAGCTTAGCACAGTGCTTGGTACATGTAAGTGCTGAATGCTTGTCTCTTTCCTGTTTTAGCATCCCATACTGGCTTTTTTTGTCATTTGTTTGTGTTCTTAACTCATTATTTTTGTTCTTTTTTTTCCTCATTCAAAGATAATTCTTTTTGACAGAGAAAATAGAAACAAAGTAAGAGTTAAATAATTCTATCTTCCCTTCAACATCCATTATCATTAATGCAAGCAGCTAGATAGTTAATTACAGTAAGTAGGGATATTGGATTGGAATCAGGAAAATCTAATTTCAAAATTCTTCATCAGATACTTGTCACTAAACCTTTCCTATCCTGAGTTTCCTCTTCTATAAAACTGAGACAATAATAGAGTTGTTGTAATGAACAAATAAAATGTAATAAGGTAACATGTATAGTGTTTTTCAAATCTTAAAGAATTATATAAATATTATTATTATTGTTGTTGTTATAATTATTAATCTATACACTGAGATACAATCCTCTTCTTTTTCATCATCCTCTTTTCTCTCCACAATAAATTAAGTAGATCATTTAAAAAATTCTCACTGTGTCTTAGCTTTAGCTAATTCTAAGCTTTAGTGTTCATTTTTCTTTGAGGACCATACCACTCATTACTTAGTCTTGCTTCCTTCTTTTATACAAGTCTTTAAAAATTTTTAAATTGATTGATGAATTTCCACAAAAACCTCATTGGATAATTTTCCTTTTTACTCCTCATAGGAATTGTTTCCATAGGGTTTCATTGTCTTTAGGATGACTTCTTTTTTAGGATCTAGGATTCATGCCATGCTCATCTGGCTTTTCTTATTTTATTGCAAATTCTAAAATGAAGTGATTGATTTCTTTGTTGTACTATCTTTCCTTCTTCATCAAGCATTAAGAATAGTAATAATAACAGCAATAATAATAAATAGTAATAACAATAACTAATATTTACATAGTACTTTAAAGTTTACAAAGTGATTTACAAGTATAATTTAATTTTATGCTTATGACAACTCTGGGAGGCAGGTGCTTATTACCATTCTCATTTTAAAGATAAGGAAACTGAGGTCTACAAAGGTTAAAGGACTTATCTAGTAAATGTTTTCCTGCTATCTTATTTACCCTAGCTTATGCTTTTCTCTTTCTTATCCCCTTTCCCTCCTCCCTACTATTTTGCTTTTGATAACCACTTCCCTCAAACAATCCTTCCCCTTTAGAGCCCCACCCACCCCTTTTTTCCCCCTTTCCCTCCTGTTTCCTTATAAGTAGGTCTATTATTCCCCCTGAGCCAAATCTGATGAGATGGAGATTAACCCAATTCTCATTCCCCTCCCTTTTCTCCCCTCAATCATTATAGGTTTTCTTTGCCTCTACATGTGATGTAATTTCCCTTATTTTACCTCATTTTCCTCTTCTTCCAGTGTTATCCCTTTTCTACCTCTAATTTCTTTTTCAGTTTATCATATCATAATAATCATAAAATCACAATAATCATATCATAATAATCATAAAATCACAGTAATCATATCATAATCATAATGTAATAATAGATTCATAAAATCAATCCTCATTCTATAAGTATCTATAACATAAATATAGTTCTCAAGAGTTTTTTTTTTTCTTGTTACCTTTTTATGTTTTTCTTGTGTTCTGTGTTTGTAGATCAAATTTTTTGTTCAGTTCTGGTCTTTTCAGTAGAAATAGGTGAAATTCTCCTATATCATTGAATGACCATCTTCTTCCCTCGAAGATAATGCTCATTCTAGCTGGGTAACTTATTCTTGGCTGTAATCCAAGTTCCTTTGCCCTTCGGAATATCTGATTCCAGGCCCTCGATCCTTCAAAGTAGAAGCTGCTAGGTCCTGTGTGATCCTAATTGTGGCTCCCCGATATTCAAATTGTTTCTTTCTGGCTTCTTGTACTACCTTTTCCTTGGTTCTGGAATTTAGCCACGATATTTCTGGGGGACTTAATTTTTGGGTTTCTTTCAGGAGGTGATCAGTGGATTGTTTCAAGGAGTATTTTGCCTTCTGGGTCTAAAATATCAGGGCAGTTTTCTTTTATGATTTCCTGGAAGATAGTGTCTAGGTTCTTTTTTTCATCATGGCTTTCAGGAAGCCCTACAATCCTTAGATTGTCTCTCCTAGATCTATTTTCCAGGTCAGTTGTTTTTCCTAGGAGATATTTCATGTTTTTCTCTATCTTTTCATTTTTTTGTTTTTGTTCGACTGATTCTTGAAATCTTGATGAGTCATTCATTTCCAATTGTTCGATTCTAATTTTTAATGTCTTATTTTCTTCAGTTACTGTTTTTAGTTCCTTTTGCAATTGACCAATTACATTTTTTTGTTCATTGCATTCTTTTTCCATTTTTTCTATTTTATTTTGCAGTGATCTCATTTCGTTTCCCCATGTTTCTTCTAACTCTCTTTTAAGATTTTTTATGCAATCTTCAAAGAAAGCCTTGTGACATGGAGACTAGTTTATGTCTCTCTTTGGGCCTTTTTCTGGAGTTGCTTTGCCTTTAGGGGCCTCAGGATTTGAGGTCTGTTCTTCCCTCTCTCCATAAAAGTTGTCTGTGGTGAAAGCTCTTTTTGTTTTTTTATTCATTTTTTTTTTTTTAAAGGTGTGAGGTCTGTTTAGGGCAAAGATGGGACAGCTGCTTTAATTTGCCCTGGGGCAGTTCTGCTGATTGAGTTATTTCAGGAACTGGGCAGTTCTGCTGATTGAATTATGTCAGGTGCTGGGCAGTTCTGCTTTAGTTCACCCTGGGGCAGTTCTGCTGATTGAATTATTTCAGGTACTGGGCAGCTCCGCTGATTGAATTATTTCTGGTGCTGATCAGTCCTGTTGATTGATTGATTGCTTTAAGGTGCTGTGTAATGGCAGCTAGGTCGATGCTCAGCAGGGGTTCAGTGGTTCACAATCTACCCCCCACAAAAGGCAGACCCTCCAAACCACCTGCCCACAATCAGGACAGATTGGTTCAAGAGGCCTGCAGAAGACTCCCAGGTGTGTGAAAAGCACAACGCTCCCACTCCTGTTCCCACTCCTGTTCCCACTCCTGTTTCAGCTCCCTGCTCCAGCTCCCTGCCCCGGTCTCCCTGCGCTGCAGTCCGGGTTCAGCAGACCACCCCCCTGCCTAATTAAAACAGACCTGTTTTGAGGTTCTTCCAGAGTATCTTCTTCTAGAATCATGTTGTCCTCCAGATATTGTGGATTTTTTTGCTTCAAAATCAGTCTAGAGGCTTCATATGTTGTTGGTTTGAGGGAAGGTTAGAGGAGGTTACATAGACTCCTGTCTGATCTCCGCCACCATGGCTCCACCCCCGGAAAGAAGTCTCTAGTAAATGTTTGAGGGTGACTTTGAACACAGGTCTCTCTGACTCCAATTACAAAGCTCTATATCGGATGCCATGTAGGTACAAGAAAATACCTATGAGCATTTCTCCTTATTGATCAGAATCAGATCATGATATCCGTGTCCTCTTGCTTCTTTTTTTTTTACTAGTTTTTAAATTATTTTTTGTTTTATTATGAACTTGATAAACATCAGCATTTCCATAAACAATGAGCACAAAAAGAGAATTGTTTAACGAACTGAATCTCGATGCAATACAGCTTGATTATAAAAAAGTATTCATCAGATTTAATACAATGCTACTACCTTCCCTGCTTGTCTCCAACCAGTTTTAAACTTCTGCTTTCTTTTGCTTTTTTCAGTAAAATTGGAATAATGATAACACCCACCATTCAGGGTTACCACGAGGATCAAAGGGGATAATTTTTATATTAATATTAGCTATAATAGTAATAATCATTATAATATAGAATAATTATAAATATAATAACATGACACTCATGTTTATTGGTACCATTAGTAGGTAACATTAGTATTGTTTTGACTGTTTCACCAATGTTCTTTCTTTTCTTGTTTGGTATCACTAATGCTAAATTCCCCCCTCAAACACATTGCTCCTCTAAAGCTTTCTCTTTTAAATGATTCAGTATGATCAAGCAAAAAAACCAAACCAAAACAAAAAAACAAAGAACAAAACCCAAAAAACTCCTGCTATTAATTGTGTTTGAAAATAAGTTTTGATTGGTATCTACAATATATCACGTCAATGTGAAGAGGCAGGAGGGTCTGCTTCATCATCAGTCTTGTGGAAAATTGGTTGGAATGCTTAGGTCTTTTTTGAAAAAAAAAATTACTCCGAACTTAAATACCAAATAAAATGATCAAGTCTGTATGCAAAATATCAGAGTGACAAAATCTGAGAGTTGGGAGGAATCTCAGAGGCCATCTAAAGCAATCCAGACAAAAAAACCCTCTGCTATAACATACTCTACAAATGATTGTCCAGGCTCCAAGAAATCTACTCTGCCTTTGAACAATTTGAATTATAAGGAAATTTATTTTTTTGGCATCAAATCTAAAGCTGCTTCTTTACAATTTCCAACCAGTGCTCCTGGTTTTGCCTTTTGGGACCAAACAAAACAAATCTAAGCCCTCCTTTACATGCTAGCCCTCTGCATATTTGAAGATAGCTGTTATCTTTTCTACTCCAAAATAAACATGCCCAATTCCTTCAACTGATCCCCATATGGCAAGAACTTAAGTTCCTCACCATCCTGGCTGGCTTACTCTGGACACTCTCCAGCTTATCACTGCCCTTCTTAAACTATAGTGCTCAGAACAGAACACAATTCTCCACAATTCTCTGATGAAGGCAGAATATCCCTGGAATATATTCTTCCTATTCCTATAGACTCCGTCCCTCTTATTGAAATTCAATTGCATAATTGAATGGAAAAAGGTTATTTTGTACCTAAAACTTTGAATCTCTATAATGTATAGCTTGTGTTGCCTTCTAAATATATAAAAAATTCAACATGGAACTTTCAAAATTGTCTTGCTTGTCTGTTTCCTTCTCTTTTCATTTGTGTATTTTAAAAATTCTTCATTGATTCTCCTTTTTTTCTTCTCCCACTTTTTTTTGGCAACCTCATTACAATCCCTTCTCTTTCCTTCCCAGTTTGTCACCACGATTGAAGAACAAAACAAAACTCTTGTAATTGTACTGGGGGCATGGTGCACGAAAACATCATCTTGCTTGGCTGCTGCAATCTCTCCCCTTGGAAGATGCTTAGTTGAATGACTTCCTGAACATGGGAAAGGCTCTCCTTCCTTTCTTCCCTCCCTCCAACTCCCTCCTTCCTTCCATTTTCTCTCTCTCCCTTTCCCCTCTCTCTCCCTCCCTCTCTCCCTCCCTCCCTCCCTCCCTTCCTTCCTTCCTTCTTCTTTCCTCCCTTTCTTCCTTCTTTTTTCCTCCTTTTCTTCCTTCTCTCTTTCCTTCTGTGCTTTCTGGAGGGTCAAATTAAGCACTATTGAGTACAAAGAAAACAATAATCTTTGATAATCTATGTAAGATGTCCCTTGCTTGTTGAATCTGCATAACTTTATATTTGAGAATGTTCAAGTACCTGAGACTCTTTCCGGTAGGGCAATGGGGAAGCAGTTGAAAATACAATGATTACAGGCTTTCCTAGAGATTCCAGAGGACAATGCAGAGAGGGAATATGGACAATATGTTCAAAATGCACCCCCACTTATTTGCTGAAGACAGCAGATTTTTCAAATAGAGGACAGTGTAATGGGGAAGTCCCAAGGCCTATATTTTCCTGTCCAAGAATCAGAACATTTTAGCATCTGATAGCTTCATTTGGACATTTGCTAATTTCTAGATACCTGTAGGATTTTATAGGTTTGGGGAAGATCAAAGTCAACACCTGGTAATACACACAGGAAGGCAGTAGGCCTTTCTTATATTCTTCAGTCAGCTCACCCAGAGGTGCCCCAGTCCCCCTCACCCTGGAATTGCTGCCATCATTGCTAGACTTTTCTCTCTGCCCCTGACAGTCCCATGGATTCATAAAAACTTCTGTTACCTAATTTCAACTGGGCCATGACTACAAGACAATCTTTTTATCTCCAAATTGTTTCCCTAGCTTCCCACCTGACAAATTAGATGTTTTTAAAACTTTCCTTTTCTTCTCAAGTTCTAAAACTTTTGTTTTCTTCTCAAGCTTCCCACAGCAATCTCTTTTCCTGCAATTTTAGCTGAGGTATCACTGATAAAATCTCGGCCATTTGTCTCCAATTTCTTATCCCTGTCTAATGTCTTCCTGTATTATCTCTCATTATTTTCTCCTTCATTGCCATTCCTGATAAAGAGACAGTTTTTGTTTTTGCCAAGGGCACCCCCTCTACATATAACCTTGATCTCATTTCCTCCTGTCTTTTCTAATTTTTAATCTTTTCTTGAGTCTTACACATATACTGGCCTTAAGGCTCACTACTACCACCACCACCAGCACCCCATGTTTTCCCATTCTAAAAAATAAAACAAACCAAAAAAGCAATGACAAAAACAAAAACTCCTCACTAAACCATACCATTCTGGCTATCACCCTACAATCTCTCCTTTTCCCCCTTTCAGACTAATTTCTAAAAAAACAAAAAACAAAACAAAACAAAACAAACCATCTATACTCATTGCTTCTACTTCCTTTCTTCTAAACTCTCTTGAATCTGGTTCCCAAACGTCATCATTCATTTGAAGCATATTTCTCCAGTTTCCAATTATTTTTTAATTGCTCCATCTGATGGACCCCCAAGATGCGTACCCAGGGACCCCTAACTCAGAGACACTTTGTGAACTAACTTGGACCTTGTGACACACTCTTTCCACAATATTCCAGGGTGCAAGGAAATGTCCCTGTCAGCAAGCTATTTTTATGCACTCTGGCCCCACATCTGCTGACTATTCCTTTAACCTCATAATATATCTTGCTCTTGAAAGTAGCCATAGACCAACATTCCCATTCTCTAACTGGACCATCTGTTGGCCAACTTGGCTGCCCTCCAGAAATCCCCCTTCAAAGCCCTCTAGCTCTCAGCTAGACCTCAGTTAGACCTTCCTCTGAATTTAGCCTACTTCCCTTTGTACTCATAAAGTCAAGTGACTACAAGAGAATTCCCTTGAATTCTTTCAAGCTGTCTCCAAATCAACAGCATCATTAGGTTTGTTTTCCCTCAGCTTCCATCCTTCGCAAGTTGCCTGAAACACTGGACGTTGCTGACACATCTTCTCCTGCTTCTTACCTCTGGCTTCTCTAGACTTTTGTAACACTGATCTCTTAATTCTTCCCTTTCCTGTCTGAATCCTCCTTTGCCAAATGCCCATCCATGTCATAGCCACTGGGGATATACACCAAAACTCTGTCTTGGACCCTTTTTTCTTTTCTCTGTATGTTTTCTAAAATGGTGACTTCAGCAATTCTCAAGGTTTCAATTATTGATAATAATCTATAATCAAAACAATATGATCCCATAGTCTTCCTTTATCACCTAGCTCAGATAACTAGTTTTTGTACTTTTTCTCCTTTAAATTATCTCTGTATGATGCACCCTCTAAAGCTGGTTTGTTTTGTTTGTGACTATTCCCTCTCTGATTCCTTCCTTCTTCTTAACCTCTTTTCTTTTTTCTCATTCTTCCCACTTGTTTCCCCAGTGAATTTTATGTAAACACTTCTAATTGCTCTAAAGTATTTATCTTTCTTGGTTTTTCTTGTATTCTGAGTTTATATTCCAAAAACTCTTTTCTTTCATCTAGAATGACTGAATAATCTCTATTCTAGTAAAGATCCATTTCTCCTTTGTAGGATTATTTTAAGGTTTTAAAAGAGTAAGTTATTGTTATTTTTGAAAGCTTTCTTGTTTTGGAATATCATATTCCAAGTTTTTTCTTCTTTAAAGTAGTTACAATTGGTAATTCAACTCTTTCCATTTGATTTCTTGTGGTATTGTTCTTGACTTGAAAGTTCCGGATCTTGGCAATAATATTTATAGTGTTTTCCATTTGAATTTTTTTTGGAAGTGATAAGTGAATTTTACTATTTTTCATTTTGTCTTCTAGTTATAATAGATCTATGTTTTCTTTTATGATTTCTTCAAAGTTTTAAAGTATTTTTTGTTAAGATTTTAAGAGAATACAATAATTCATAAATTGTCTTTATTTGGCCTACTTTTCAAGTCAGATGTTTTTGATAGTTGATCTCTTATTTTTTATTTTAGTCTTTTGACTTTTTTCTAATGCTTCTTTCTGTTCCATGAAATCACGAGTTATGTTTTTTATATTTCATTTTTCATTGAGGAAAATCCGTGGGTAAGCTTGTCTACATTTTGTTTTAAGCTATTTCTTTTTTCCCCATAAAGAGTTCTAATTGCATGTTTTTCTGCTCTTGCTTTAATTTTTTTTTAGACACCTTTGGAGTCCTTGTGGAGAGACCATTTTTCCTCTGAGGCCCTGCTTATACTTATTGTGGAGGGATTTCTTCTGCATTTTACCTCTTGGATATTTCTTTTTCTATTGTACTTTCTCATTGTGATTTCTTTTGCATTTTACCTCTTGTATGTTTCTTATTCTATTGTATTTCCTCATTGAATTTGGAATTACCCTCAACTTACTTATCCCATACCATTTGCATCCAGAAAAAGAACTGTGGAGATCGAATATAAATCAATACATGCTATGTTCACTTCTTATTTTCTGTTTTTCCCCCCTCCCATGGTTTTTTCCTTTTGTTCTGATTTTTCTCTCCTGACATGATTCATAAATGTGTATTAAAAAATTAAATTAAAAATTTTTACTTATCCCTCCTGCCTCAGCTTGTGGACTGAGGTTTTGTGTCAGGGCTAGGTACTACTCCCATTTTTGCTTTTAGATGGAGTAGATGTACCCTGTTTAATTCTATTTCTTGTGGTCTGGATGCTGCTGCTGTTATAGTTCTGAATGAGTTGGCTGGCATAAGGCTTCATTCCCTGACATAATCTCTGGCTTTTGCCTGTCTCTTGGAAATGCATCTTCTCCTACATAATCCCCAGCTGTGAGTTAGTTCTGTCCTCTGATAACACTTTTGATTTCTCTTTTAAAAGGAATGCCAATCTGCCCTTGGTACATATATAACAGCTATTTGGCCACAGCAAATTCTCTTTATGCTTCATATTTGCAGAAACCAAGAGTCTGAGTTCTCAGGTCCCTATTAATCTTGTTGGAAGCTCTTGTAGGTCTCTCTGGTAGTGAACTGTTGCTATAAACTGTCTGATCTTCTAAGGAAGGCTTTATTTATTTATAGCAATCTTTTGCTGAGCTGTTCATGTGTATTTAATTGACCATTAGTCACTTCCTGCCAATGATCCAAAGCAAACAGAAGCTGAGCACAGCTTGTATTTAGAAGGGGATTTATAGATATTCATCATTGAGGATTACACCTCTTCCTGCCCTTTCTACTCTCCCACTTCAGCTCCCAGAGTTCTGTTTTTCTCCTGTTCGTTGTCTGTTTGCCTTTCATTCTTCATAAATAGACATCCACTTACTCTTTTGAAGATTCCAATAATATGTCTATCAAATAACTATCTTGTTATTATACAACCAACAGTAAATTCTGTCTGTGGTTTGATTCATACATGTTTTTCTTCCTACCTGTAAACTATGCTCCCCAAACATGGGTACATTTATTACAGGTGAGCACTTGGATACAAGATGGCCACAAATGAAGAAAAAAAAGATGTGGTTTCCCAGAAAAAGATTTATGGAGTTTGGTTATCCTGATCTTGGATACTTGCCTGAATATGCAATTCTCTTATGTATAGCTAGCTTTCTTTTTACAGGGGAGCCTGGGAGGTGAAGGATGTAGAATGGATTAGAGACTGAATGAATACAGGAAATAGGCTTTGGGAGGTAAGAAAAGGAGAGGCATCTTACATCCTGCTGCAGTTGGTCCACTGAGTATGTGATCGCCTTTGCTCTGGGCTGGCCATAGTTCTCAGACAGAGTCTGGTTCAGATGTTGTTTTAGCTCTTCACTTAGCTGGGAAAGAGAGAGAGAGAGAGAGAGAGAGAGAGAGAGAGAGAGAGAGAGAGAGAGAGAGACAGAGAGAGAGAGAGAGAGAGAGAGAGAGAGAGAGAGAGAGAGAGAGAGAGAGAGAGGAGGGGGGAGAAAGAGGGAAAGAAGAGAGGGATGGAGGGAGAGAGAGATGGAGAGATGGAAGGAGAGACAGAGAGAGGGAGAGACAGAGAGAGGGAGAGAGGGAGGGAGAATCAGAGAGAGACAGAGAGACAGGGAAAGACAGAGAGAGAAACACACACACACACACACAGAGAAAGAGAGAGAGAGAGAGACAGGGATAGGGAGGAGGAGAGAGAGAGAGATCAGAATGAGAAAGTATAACTTGGACACAACCTGCTTTTAAGAACCCTCATGTTCTAAGGCACATATATCCATCCTCTGCTTAAGTTCATGGTCATGTAACTTACTATGAGTTCATCAGCAATGATGGTGTCCTTTGGTGCTGATCAGAATGTAGTCCTTTGCCTTAGTTTCCCTAGGGACGTGATCCAATATCCTACAGAGTCAGATCCCAACTCTTTAACCTAGCTTTCAGTGATCTCCATCTGGTCCCAGCCTACCTACTCTGGAAGAGAGAGTAAGGCTCATGACTTTGTCTAACTCTGTCTCACTGAAATCCAACTGAAGCAGAAGTGCTTGAGATAACATTGGTCTTGTTGAGAACAAAGAATGAATGACAAAAAAGATTCTGCATAAGGGGAGTATTTCCAGAGCAGGTAATGTGAACTAAGCCTTGCCACACATATTTCTTATGCTGTGGATCATTGTTATTATGGTCAGAATTTAAACCTTCTCCTTCCATGCTGTGTGCTGTGTGTATTTGTGGGAAGAAGTGAACTTGAGTATTAGGAGAAGATTTTGTTTACAAACTGTATTTATCATGTTACCTGCAAGCAATAGTAGCCGCCCTCTGGGAACCCAACCTTTGATTCAAAAAATAGCTGGCTACTATTTCCCTTCCTCTTCCTCCTCCTTCTCTTCCTTTTCCTCTTCCTCTTCCTCTTTCTGTTTTCATTTTTGATTTCTTGAAATATAGCTCTGAAAATACAACCCATTGTGTTTTAAAGGGAACTATTTGACTACATGTTTTTAAATCCAAATCATTCTGGCTTTCATCAAATGACCAATAATAGGCCCAGCTCAAGCCTTTGGCTCATTGTTTAAATTTTAATGCCTTAGAACCATTGTAAATAGCAGTTCTGGCCAAAAACTTTGAGGGTTTTCTCCTTCCATATAGATATCTTTGGGCTGATAAACTAGGCCATTTTTTTGGTCTCAATTCTTACTTACTGAAGTATGGCCTCAGATAAACTGACACCTCAGAAACCCTTAATTTAGTGACCCACTGCATCCTGGGACATTGTCGGATGTCTTGATCTTTGTCTTGCCACTAGACTCAGATGAATCTGGAGGAGAGAACAAGGCTGATGACTTTGGACAACTCTGCCTCATTTAAATCTAATTCATACTTAAGTCAAGACATTCATAATGTCATTGGTACTCTTTGAAACAAGGGCAGACAACAATAACAAGAGCAACAACAGTTATCTCTTGTCCCTTACAGAAAGCTTCTTCTGCTGCCAAGATGGTAGAGTCATTGACTCTTTTTTTTTTTTTTTTTTTTGGCTGAGGCAATTGGAGTTAAGTGACTTGCCCAGGGTCACACAGCCAGGAAGGAGTCATTGACTCTTAAAAATGAATTATTCTTGCTAACATCTGCATTTTTGCCTGTGGTTAATCCTCACTTATCTAAATCCCACTTTTTTTTTTTTTTTGTGAGGCAATTGGGATTTAGTGACTTGTCCAGAGTCCATAGCTAGGAAGTGTCAAATGTCTGAAGACATATTTGAATTCAAGGCCAGTGCTCTATCTAGCTGTCCCTGGATATCTATCAAGACTTGGTTTGAAATTTCTTTTTCCTTGAAGGCATTCCTGACTACTCAAATCATCTGGGTTCTCTCCCATATCTAATTTCCTATAATACTCATTGCCCACCTTATCGATGGATTTTTAGAGCTAGGAAATCCCTTAGAAATCATGTATAAATATCACTGGTCAGAAGTGACCTGTTCAAAACGACATGGTAAGTGGCAAATCTAAGATTCATACTCAATTCTCCTATCACAAAATTCAGGGTTATTCCCATTATTCTGTTATCTTCAGTTTTAGATATCTCTTTCTAAATTGAATGGGTATCTTTAAGTGGAAGTAGATGACAATGTAACAGGCATATTGCAGGGAGCATTTCTATTCAGATATGGGCTCTGAGCTCTCTTTCTGGGAGAGTCTTTAATCATAAACTTTTAGAGGGTAAGGAACTTGATTTTTTTCCAATTCTCTGTATCATCAGCCATAGTTCCTTACACATAGACGGTACTCATTAAATATTGATTGATTAATTAGGTTTTTAAATCATTGACTAAATTATTGAACCTAGGGTTGAAAGAGAAATAAATTCATCCTCTGGCTTTAGGGAAGAACTGCTCCATAATTATCCCAGATTGAGTCTCTGACCTTTCTGTCTGACATAGTTGCCCTGCATGTTCAGGCTTTCATTCCTCTTGCCTGGATTAATGCAATTGGTTTTAATTGCTTGGTCTCTCTCCATCCAGTGTCTCCCCTTTCCAATCCCTCCTCTTCATAGCTGCCAAAATGATTTTCTTAAAGCGCAAGTCTGGTCTTGCTGTGTAATAAATTCTAGGCCTTCCAGTTAACTCTAGGATCAAAAACAAACTCCTCTCTTTGGCATTTAAAGTTCATCATAACCTGGCTCCAGCCCATCTCTCTGGGTGTTTTTACAGATTTCTTCCCCTCATGAACTGTCTAGTCTTGCCAAACTGTCTTTCTTGTCTCTCATTACACATGACATTCAATCTTCCCATGTTCATGTCTTTGAGCAGGATGTCTCCCATTCCTGAAATGCACTCTCCTCTCATCTTGGGCTCTTAGAATTCCTAGTCCTTGCAAAGGTTGGCTCAAACTCCACCTCCTATATGAGGCCTTTCCTGATCCCCCAGATGCTGGGAGGGATACTCTTACAACATCTTGCTTTTATTTGATTTATATATTTTGTATATACTTGTATGTGCATGTGTCATTTCTCTAGCTAAAATACCAGTTTTTTGAGGAAAATGGTTTTGTCTTTGTATTTTTTTTAAATTCAATAGTATTTTTCCAAAAACATGTAATGATAAATTTCAACATTCATTTTTGTAAGATTTCCTTTTCCAAATTGTTCTCCTTACCTCCCCCCTTCCCCAAGACAGCAAGTACTCTGGTGTAGGTTAGATATGTGTAATTCTTTGAAACATATTTATCATGTTGTGCAAGAAAAATCAGACCCAAAGGGAAAAAAACCATGAAAGAAAAAACAAACAAAAAGGCAAAAATACTATGCTTTGATCCACATTCAGTTTCCAAAGTTCTCTTTCTATATGTGGATGCCATTTTCTATCCTAAGTCCATTGGAAGTTCCTTGAATCACTGCATTGTTGAGAAGAGCCAGGTCTATCACAGTGAATCATCATATAATCTTGCTGTTACTGTGTGCAATGTTCTCTTGGTTCTGCTCACTTCACTTAGCATCAGATAATATAAGCCTTTCCAGGCTTTTCTGAAATCAGCTTGCTCATCATTTCTTATAGAACAATAATAATCCATTATCTTCATATACCATAACTTATTTGACCATTGCTCAATTGATGGGCATCCACTCAATTTCCAATTCCTTGCCCTACAAACATTTTTGTATATATAGGTCCCATCCTCTCTTTCATGATGTCTTTGAGATATAGATCCATTAATTTGTTTTTGTATTCTTAGCACATCATAGACACTTTGATTTCTTTTTAAGAGTCTTTGCTAGGAATAATCACAAAGAACTCATGATGGAAAATGCTATCCATATCTAGAGATGGATGCACTCTACATGCACATTAAAGTATATTATTTTCATTTTTTTCATCTTTTGTGTTTTTTTTCCTTTTGGTCTGTTTCTTCTTCCATAATATGACTAATATGGAAATATGTTTTACATGATTGCAAATATCTATCCTATATATATATATATACACATATATGTACATATATGTACATATATCACCTAAATTATTTACTGTTTTAGGAAGGGGGAGAGGAAGGAAATAGGGAAGGAGAAAAATTTGGAACTCAAAATGTTGTAAAAATGTTATAATTGTCTTTATAAATGGAAAAATATATGCTGTTAAAATGAAAAACGAAAGAAGAATCTTTGTGAGGATGAAGCAATGAAGGAGAATGAGCTGCTGGCAGAGAAATATGTCAGCGATACAGGGACACTTGGGGATATGGCAATCTCTCTTCCTATCTTCTCTCTGCCTCATTTATTTCCTCTCCCTTCTTATTCATAGTAACACATAAAGATGAGACCTTGCAGGAAGATCCTGGAGGCAGAAAGCTGGTCTACTCACCTTTTGGTAGTAAAGATGGGCAAGAACTCCAGCCACCAGCTCAATGAGGAAGATGACAAGCAACAGGCCGAAATACTAGGAACAAAGAGAGAATACAATCATTTGGGTTGGATTGTAGAAGCTGGGGGTGTGTAGAAACTAGACTAGTTAAAACTAGGCTGGCTGCTTACACCATCAGAAGAGAGAGGAAATAGATGGCCTCCACTAGTGAAAGGGCTATTATGTAGAAAGGGAGGAGATTTATTCTATTAACTCTAGAGGGCAAGAGTAGCACCAAAGGGTAGAAATCATAAAGAGACTGATTTTTGCTTAATCTAAGGTAGCTCTTTCTAATAATTAAAGTTTTTCAAAAATGGAATGAGTTGTCACCTAAAGCGATGATATCCCTAGTGCTTTTAAAGTCATTCAAGTAAAATTCCTCAAGGATTTCTTGTTGGGAATATTGTATATGAGATAAGGCATCTATTTGAGCTCAACTTCTCCTGATTCCAAGTCAACAATTAGCTAAGTATTGACTTTGAATCAGGAGGTTGTTATTGTTGTTGAGTTGTTCAGTCATGTCTGACTCTTCATGATCCCAGTTTTGTTTTGTTTTGTTTTTTGCAAAAATACTGGAATGGCTTGCCATTTCCTTCTCTATCTCATTTTACAGAGGAGGAAACTGAGGCAAACAAGGTGAAGTAACTTGTACAGAATCACATAGCTTAGTGTCTGAGGTCAGATTTGAACTCAAGTGGGTGAATCTGTCTGAGTCCAAGCCCTGTGTGTCATCTAGATATTTGGAACGAGGAAGATTTGAATTTAAAACTTGCTTCAGGCACTTATTAGTTGTATATGGTCTTAAGAAAGTCACTTAACTGGTTTCAGCCTCAGTTTTCCAACCTTCAAAATGGAAATAATAACATCTACTTCACAGTATTTTTGTAAAGTTTGAAATGCAATTATATATGGAAAGTACTGTGCAAACCTTAATAATCTATATAAATTATTATTATTATTACATTCATTATTCATATTCAGCCTAGAGATTGGTCTGGCTTGTTCTGTGGAGGTCACTTTAGTCAAAGAAAAAGTGTCACTGTGCCAACTCCTTCCATTCATGTCATTCTAATAAGTTAGGAATATTTCCCTTTCTGACTCATATCAAGGATCTGGTTGTGAGATTAGAGGAGAATTCTACTTGGCCCAACTGTTTTTCTCTGGAAAAAGGAAACTATTCCTCTCTTCTCTTGACAATCTCTTTCTTAGTGATCTCAACAGATCCCATGTATTCAATTGTCATCTTTATGCATGTGACTCTCATAGCTACATATAGAACTATAATCAGTCTGCTGATATGGTGCTCTAGCACCAAAATCTGCCCTGCCTTTTGAATATCTTGAATTGGATATCCCAAAGGCATCTCAAATTCAACATATTCCAAACTGAATTTATTATCTTTTCCTATAAATTTACCTCTCTTCCTGACCTCCCTATTTTTGTCATGGGCACTATTATCATTTTAATCACCTAGTTTCACAATCATCCTTAACTCTTCATTCTTAATCAGTTGCAGGGTTTTATTGATTCTGCCATCAGAATATCTACAATCCTGTTGGCACATTTGTACTATAATCATCCTTGGTCATACCCTTGTCACCTCTCACCCAGACTATCACAACAGCTCTCCAACTGATATTTCTTCAAACAACTTCTACCCAGTCCAATCCATCTGTACCATAGCTGTCAAACTAATATTTGTAATGCACAGTCTGACCATGTCAATATCCTGCCTATAGATGCTTCCGAGTTTTTTCCATTTCCTTAGGATAAAATAGAAAATTTCTTGGCATTTAAAGCACTTCATAACTTCACTCTTGCTGATTTTTCAAGCTGATTATACATGACTATTATACATGACTCCTACTCCCACACTTCATATTTCAGGCAACTAATTCCTTATTCTTCCCCAATTTTCCCTCTCATCTTCATGCCTCAGTGCAGGTTGCCCCCTACTTTGAATGTTTTCCCTTTTCACCTCTAGTTCTTGGAACCAGTAGCTCTTTTCCAAACTCACCTCAAAATCACCCCTTTAAAGAAGTTTTTTCCTGATTTCTCTAGTTGCAAATTTCCTCCTACATCAATGTGTACTCTATTTTTGAAATATAGCTTTATTTACTTATCTCTCTCTCCCATTCCCTCCCTACTCATTGAGAAAGCAAGGTTTACAAAGCCCATTACTAATATGAAGCCACTTAAAAAAATATTGTATCCACCAACACATAGAATGTAAGCTTCTTGAGGGCAAGGACTATCTCTTTTTTTTTTGTCTTAATACCCCCAGAGCCTAGCTTAGTACCAGCTACAGAAAAGGCAATTAATAAATGTTTGTTGATTGATTGATTGGTTCCACTGACTCCAAGAGAAGTTCTGAAGAACTCAACTTTCCCTCCCCCTCCCAATTTCTTCTCTCTTTTGACAATTGGCTCCTGCCTAGTCTCTGGAGGTGGGTATAATTTAACATCTGCTGGGTTGGCTACATGGCACCTAACAACAGTGATTAGAATGTTTTGCCTCATTAACTTGTTGATTTTCAGGCTTCACAGTGGTAGTGCACCTGTGAGTCCTACAAAGCAGGAGTAATGTGCCATTAGAATCTATGAGGAAGTTGGGTGTCTACATTAACGTTTAGTAGGATGTTGGTGCTGTAGAAGGGGAAATCTCTGGATATCCTCAGAGTCCTTCCCCTTCCACTGACCCTCAATCTAAAGTTAGATTTCAATTCCAAACCTGATTTCTCTTTGATCTGTGAGTTGTGTGTAAATGGCTCAGCCTCATGCTGATTCCTGGGAAAAATACCAGCTATAGCTGATGTTGAAGGGAATGGGGGGAGGAGTAGTGGAAAAGATTTTAAAAAAATAGAGCAGCTTATATCTTGATTTAGTGGCAAGCTAAATTAGTACATGTCATCTTCTTAAAGGCATGTTCTAAGGAATCATACAGACTGTCAGACTGAACTGATTTGTCAGAAGTTGGGAGGGTATCTTAAAAAGATAAAATAAAATGCCAAAGGATATTCCTTTTCTTTAGGAAAGAATCCTTCTTCCCTCCTTCTTCCACCTAACAAGTTCTGATGGTCAAAACATCTTGGGAGAAAAGTCAGTGTCTGGCTACTAGAAAGAGGATAAAGTCAACTGGATGCTTTTACTGTGAGTGGCAGACATCACTTCTTAGGGCTTTGACCAAGGATTCCCAGTCACTAGACTCCCAGATGAAGTGGTTAAGGAGGATTCTGAAAAAAGTGATTCATACATTGTTTATATAGTAGTGGGGTGCGGAGGCACTGAATCATTAGTACTCTGGGCTTTAAAAAGCCTCAGGGATCTAGTGGATAAACTTTTTTTGGTCCCAGTCAATTTACATTTATTGATTCTGTTTATATATTACAATTGTTTGATTCTGGTGCCTGGATGGCCAGAGACTTGGCTCAATGATGCTAAGACTCTTGGTCTCACCGGATGTCTTCAAGAAAAGAGTGGGTGATTGCTTGCTGGATGTGCTGCAGAAGGGAATTTTGTTCAGTATGATTCAGAATAATTGGCCTCTAAGAGTTCTTTATTGAACATAGAAATAATTATTATTATCATTATTATGAATTCAAAATCAATTTTTGTTTTTTTAAAATATCTATTGAACTAGTTTAAGCCACAACTATGTTTAATTATTGCCCTAATATAGAATGCCTTACAGTAGAAACTATACCTATAATATGAGATTTCTTTGATTTAAAAAAATCAATTTTATTTTATTTTAATTTCCCCATTTTCTCTCTCACATTCCCTCCTCTACTCATTGAGAGAGCAAGAAATGCAAAATTCATTAGTTTTGACATCACCCTCTTATGTCATGGTCCTCTTCAAGAATGATGAGCATTAAAAACTTGAATTCGAGTGATCCTGACTTTGAAAGCAGCTCTCTATCCACCATAACGACTCATACAAAATTACCCATGTTACAAATCAGTTGTGAAATTTAACCATTTTTTATTTATGTAAATTTCTTTTGTTCATTTTTATTTCCATTGTTTTTTTAATCTTTATAATTCTGTTAATCATTATCTTAATGAGAATTTGATTGTAAGCCACCCCAAGTTTCTATATAAACTAATTATGGGAAACAATTCAGTCTCTATTCCTCCTAAGATAGTATTTACTTTCAAAAACTAGTGAGCAAGAACAAATTGGAGTCACTCAAAACAAATTTCTGTATTTGTCACGTTCTCTGCTCTCCCCTCCCTAAAACTCAAACCAAAATCAAACCAAGAAAAAGAAAAAAAAGTCCTTCAATTAGACTCTGTCGATCAGTTCTTTACCTGGATAGATAGGATTTTCTTTTTATGATGAGTACTTCAGAATTTTGGTGAGTTACTATGTTGATCAGAGTTCTCTTTCACAGTTGATTATCTTTACAATATTACTGTTAGTTTGTAAACTTTTCCCCTGGTTCTGTTCATTTCCTTTGTATCAGTTCATATAAATCTTACCAAGTTTTCCAGAAACTGTGTATATGTGTGTGTAGATATATAGATATGCAGGGGTTGTTTTTAATCAGACTGGTTTTTAACAGTAAACAAAACTTTCATAGAACTTCCTCAACCAGTGTCCATCAGAACCTTCTCTGCAACTAAGTAATCTTAAAGAGTTTCCTAGGTACACTGAGAGTCATTTATCCAAGATCATGTTCAGGTTGGGGCAAGGGCATCATACTGAAGAGAGTGCCAGATCTGGAGTCAGGAAGACTCATCTTCCTGAATTCAAATCTGACTTCAACCATTTACTTACTAACTGCGATACCGAACAAGTCATTTTTATCCTGTTTGCCTGTAAAATGATTTTGGAGAAAGCAATGGCAAACCACTTTAGTATGGAATGGGAGTCCCAAAGTTACTGCTAGAACAACTTTTCAATGCTGGGAGAATGGAAGAAAAATGTTTCCTCTCGATGAAATTAAAACTATTTATAGTCATATGAAAAGGTGCTCCAAATCACTATTGATCAGAGAAATGCAAATCAAGACAACCCTGAGATACCACTTCACACCTGTCAGATTGGCTAAAATGACAGGAAAAGTTAATGATGAATGTTGGAGGGATTGTGGGAGGGCTGGGACACTGATGCATTGTTGGTGGAGCTGTGAACGGATACAGCCATTCTGGAGAACAATTTGGAGCTATGTTCAAAAAGTTATCAAACTGTGCATACCCTTTGACCCAGCAGCATTTCTATTGGGCTTATATCCCAAAGAAATCATAAAGGAAGGAAAAGGCCCCACATGTGCAAGAATGTTTGTGGCAGCCCTTTTTGTAGTGGCTAGAAACTGGAAATTGAATAGATGCCCTTCAATTGGAGAATGGCTGAATAAATTATGGTATATGAATGTTATGGAATATTATTGTTCTGTAAGAAATGACCAGCAAGATGATTTCAGAGAGGCCTGGAGAGACTTACATGAACTGATGCTGAGTGAAATGAGCAGAACCAGGAGATCATTATACACGGCAACAACAGTACTATATGATGATCAATTCTGATGGACATGGCTCTCTTCAACAATGATATGTTTCAAACCACCTCCAATTGTTCACTGAAGAAAGCCATATACACCCAGAGAGAGGGATGCGAAATGTGGACCACAACATAACATTCTCATACTCCTTGATTGATGTTTGCTTACATTGTGTTTCCTTTATCTGATATATCGTTTGTGTAGATAAGATTTTTCTTGCACACCAATGATAAGTTTGGAAATATGTATACATATATTCGATTTGCCAATATTTTAACATAATTAACATGTAGTGGATATCCTGCCATCTAGGGGAGGGGTGGGGAGTTGGGGGGAAAAATTTGTAACGGAAAGCTATGTAAGGGTTATTGTTGAAGAATTACCCACACATATGTTACGCAAATAAAATAAAAATTAAAAAAAAAAAAGAAAAATGTTTCCTCTCCAACTCTGGTGGTCTGCCTGTGTTATGCTTGTAATGAAATGACTTCCAAGAAAACTACAAATAGAGTCGCAAAATGTTGTTGAACACAACTGAACAACATGTTAGAAGCAGGATTTGAACCCTTGCTCACTGTTTCAGTTTTGATGGCTCAAAATGAACATAAGTAGCAATTGTTTCTGTTTTATTAGGAAACTCTTGAGGGTCTTCTTCTTCCAGATCAATTATTTTGTGAAGGCAAACTAGGTTATCTTTTGTCTCAACTTTTATCTAGCCTTTAATTACTGAGGCATTGCCTCACACAAAATGAGACTTGGGAAAGTCTTCAGCTTAAAAAAGGTAAAGGTCTCCCACTTCATCCTGAGCCATTGCTGTTTATTCTGATCTTTGTCTTGCTGTGGGACTCCAATGGCTCTGGAGAAAAAGATGTGGCTTTTGATTTTGCTCACAGTTCTGCCTCACTTAAATCTGTTTCCTCTTGCAAATCAAGACATCACCCTCCTGATGTCATTGCTCCTCTTCAAGAATGATGAACAATAACAAAAACTTGAATTCAAGTGATCCTGATCTTGAAACCAGCTTTCTATCCACCATAGTGACTCTTATACAAAATTAACCACATTACAAATCAGTTGTGAAATTTGCTAAGTATTTTTTATTTAGGTAAATTTCTTTTGTTGATTTTTATTTCTACTGTTCTTTATAATTTTGTTATCATTATCTTAATGGGAATTTGATTGTAAGCCACTCTGAGTTTTCTATATAAGCTAATTATGGGAAAATTCAGTCTCTATTCCTACTAAGATAATATTTGTTTTCAAAAACTAGTGAACAAGAACAAATCTGAAACATTGAAAATTTATCTGAACTAAAGCTGATCCTGCACTAATAAATTTCCCTCACTTGGAGTGCTTGGTGGAAAATACTTTGTTTGTAGATATGGATTTAAAAACAAGGCTTCCAGCACATCATGCACTTTTGTTATAGCAACCCTCCCAGAAACATCTGGTAAGGTCTGCAATTCTCCAGATCTCACTCTGTGAGTGCTACAGCATCAAAAAAAAAAATCCCCATCTCTGATGCACCTAAGGCATTTTCTTGAGCAGCCAAAAATTGGACCCTTTGGGTCTTTCAGATACAGAATCCCAGAATATTTATGCTTTGAGGATTTGCAGAGTTCCACTAGTTGGACTAATTCTGCCACAAGGCAAGGTTCTTCTCGTCTTCCTCATTCACAAAGGTACCACCAGTTCACAAATTTTCATCTAAGGCAAGGCTGAAAACTGAGGCTTACAGATGGAAAGAGAAGTAGGAGGGTAGGAGTGAGGTCAGCTTTCATACAAAATGATGTGGTCATAACACAATGTGAACAACTTAAAAAAAAGTATAGAAGAAGCCCAAATTCAGCCCTGATATCTTGCAGCTGGGGAGCTTCAAGCCTCTACTTTGCTTGAGCATCAAGAAGATTATAAAAACAGGCAAAGCAAGGGTTGATGATTAAAAAAATAAACAAAACTAAAACCAAATAGCCAAAGAAAACAGAACCAGCTGTTTAAGAAGTAACAACTGGGTGTGTTATTTCCTGGAAGATAGCTGCAGGCTCAAGGCAGCCAGACCTGGGGTTTAGGGGCTTGGCTGCTCCTGCAGAGGAGAGAATATGGAATGGGAGTCCCAAAGTTACTGCTAGAACAACTTTTCAATGCTGGGAGAATGGAAGAAAAATGTTTCCTCTCCAACTCTGGTGGTCTGCCTGTGTTATGCTTGTAATGAAATGACTTCCAGGATTCCAGAAGATAGATATACTTCCACACAAGATCTCCTCAGGGAGACCATTAGCTTGAGTTGTCAACTAATGGCTAATTAATGCCCAGCAGTTGAATCCCGAAGGACTGGTTGAGACTCATAGTCAAATATGCTTCAACAGGAATAAATTATGTTTCCAAATTCAACAAAAAATCCCTTCAAAAACTCCTGGGTTCTCACAAATATTGAAGAGAGCTAGATTTCTTCTTTAGCTTCCTAACCTTGCCTCTAAGATCTCCCTCAAATTGTGCATAGCATTGTCACATAACAATTCTCCAGCTCTGGTCAAATCATTCCCCTCTCAAAATTCTTCAATGACTCCCCATTATTTGTAAGAGAGAATCCAAATTGCTTAGCTTGGCTTTCAAAGCCTTTCGTGATCTGATTCCAACAACAACCATTTATTACATAGAGAGCATTGTAATACATGCACTGTGCCAGGGGAGATGCAAAGCTTAAATAAGACATAATTCTTTGCCTCACAGAATTTATAGACTAATGAGGGGATAAAATGCTAATAATATTTATTGTTCAGTATGTCCAACTGCTTATTGACCCCATGGAGCATAGCACTTCAATTCCCATGGAGTTTTCTTGCATTTCCTTCTCCAGTTAATTAAGGCAAACAAAGTTTAAATATTTTGCCCAAGGTCACACAGCTAGTGTCTGAAGTCAGATTTGAATTGTGGTTTTCCTAATTCTAGGTCCAGTGTTCTTATCTAGGAGCAACCTGCCTGCCTCCAAGGTAAATAGAGGTTAAGTGACTTGCTTAAAATCATATAATTAGTAAGTGTTCAAGTTTGTATTTGATCTCAGGTCTTCTTGACTGCAAACCCAGCTGTCTGGCCATGTTTTCCTCAGGCCTTAGCATAGTTAGAAATTTAAGTTACATGGCATCTCTTAGTTATGGCAATATAACCTGAAATGAGACTATGTAGATAGCCCTCTAATAGAGAATCATTCTCTAGATTTATAGCCCTCTTAAGCTCCAAATTAAGGGCTTTAACCTTTAGATTTTTTTCCCCCTGCCTTTCTTCCCCTCTTCTGAACTTAAACAAACAAATCAAAAAGAAAAAAAATTACATATACATATATATGGAAGACCACTTACATAGGACACAAGAAAGGAGAATCTATATAAAGCCATTAATCTCCATTCCATACTGCTTGCTTTTGTTTTTAAAGTTTATAATCAGTTCTATGTATTACTTTCAAATTTTCCTGCTTGTATATGCTTCCTATTTCTTTTGTTCTCTGAATCAAAAAATTTAAGTAGCTCCTCCCCTTTTTATTAAAAAAATTATTTATTTAATATTTTCCCCAGTAAAATGCAAAACAATTTTTTACATTTATTTTTTTCTAAATTTGTGAGTTCCAGATTCTCTCCCTTATCCCCACCCTTAGCCCCTATTAAGAAATCACATATGAAGTTATACAAAATATTTCCATAAAAGTCATAGTGTGAAAGAAAACATAGATCTCCCCCCAAAAAACCACCCCAAAATCCTCAAGAAAAATATATAGAGAGAATGTTTCAATCTGTATTCAAATACAATTTGTTCCTTCACTGAGTATGAATAGAAATTTTCATTATAAGTCTGTCAGAGTAGTTGTGGATCATTGTACTGCTGAGAATAGCAGTCATTTACAGCTGATCATTCCAAAAGAAATTCAAAAAAGGTAAAGAGTCTTTATGGATGAAAATATTTATAGCAACTCTGTTCTCAGGGCAAAAAATTAGAAAGTGAAGGGATGCCCATTAATTGGGGAATGTTCTGTGGGAAATGATGAGCAGGATGCTCTCAGAAAACAACAACAACAACAACAACAACTGGAAAATCCTCCATGAACTCAAGCAAAGTGCAATGTACTATATACAAGTAACAGCAATGTTCTGGGATGATCATCTGTAAATAACTGCTATTCTCAGCAGTACAATGATCTACAATTACTCTGAAGGACTTATGATGAAAAATCCCAAAGAAGGAACTGATTGTGTCTTGACTACAGATTGAAACACTCTCTCTCTCTCTCTCTCTCTCTCTCTCTCTCTCTCTCTCTCTCTC